>PVKM010032707.1:0-16231 GCA_004027735.1 Carollia perspicillata
GCCTCCATCTTGGCCGGAAGTACAGTTTACTTTCAATATTATTTCTCATTAGTTTCAGGTGTACGGCATAGGGTCAGACACTCATATACTTCACAAAGTGTTTCCCCAATATTTCAAGTACCCACCATACATAATTATTACATTATTGACTGTATTCCCCATGCTGGACTTTACATCCCCGGGACTGTTTTGTAACCACCAATTTGTACTTCTTAATCCCTCACCCTTTTTGCCCAGTGTCCAACCTCCTCCCCTCTGGCAACCGCCCATCTGCTCTCGTATCTGTGAGCCTGTTTCTGTGCTGTTTTGTTCATTTATTTTGTTCTGTAGATCCCTCATGTATATGATATCGTGTGGTGTCCTGGATTACTGAGTTGTCCCACTATAATCACAAGAGTCTCTGTAAGAGGGAAGCAGGAGGGTCAGGGTCAGAGAAAGAGCCGAAGATGCCACCTGGCTGGTTTTGAAGATGAAGGCAGGGACCACGAGCCTCGGAATGCAGATGGCCTCCAGGACCTGAAAATGGTGAGGAGGTGGATTCTCCCCCAGCCCCGAGATGGAACACAGCCCTGCCCGTGCTGATTTCAGCCTGGTAGGATCCACTTTGGAGAATTCTGACCTCCGAAACGGAAAGAAAATAAATTTATATTGTTTTAAGCTAAATGTATGATGATTTGTTGCAGCAGCAATAGGAAGCTAATACAGCGACCAGCTGCCCATCTCAGACAGAACGCATGGTCTTGGCCTCCCAAGCCTGCCCCTTTCTGCCTTCGCCCGGCAACACGTGGCTCCGCCAGCCACTGGGCCTGCAGCCTGCAGCCTGGGGCTTGCTTGCTTCACCTGTCCACTGTCCCCTCCACCAAATCCACCCACACACCCTGTGCTTCTTTCCCCAAGTTATATCTAGAGGGCATCTCTTCTCTCCATTTCCCCACCACCATCCAGGCCACCATTATCTGGTCTGGTCTGTAGTAATAGCACCCCGTTATTATTATTTTTTAATTAACTCTTATAATTTGCACCATGTCACTCCGCTACTTCAGCAGCGTCCCGTGCACTTAGACAAAGAATCCATATCCCTTGCCGCAGCCACAGGGCCTCCCGCAATCCAGCCCCTTCATGCCTCCGACGCTTCCCTTCCGCTCCTTCCCTCTCCCAGCCCCAGCCCCACACCAGCTGGCTCCTGCTCCTGCCTCCTCCCCCCGCCCCCCACTGGCTCTTTCCAGCCTTGAGCCCTGTGTCCACTGTGCCCTCTGCTGGAACACTGGCCCTCCCCTCCCCAAGGCTGGCTCCTTCTCCCCACTCAGCCTCCTTCCGCGGTCACCTCCTCACCAGTGTTCTCTCCAACTTCGCAGTCCAGTTCCTCTGCTTCAAGTCACCCTGTTCTGGTTCCATCAGAACCTGTCACGTCTGAGAGTATCCTGCTTACATGTCTACTTGCTTATTTCCTGTCTCCCCCACCAGACCATAAGTTCCCCTGGGATCTCGCCTGTCCAGTTTGCCATGTTGTTTCCAGGGCCTGGCTCAGTAAATATTTGTTGAATGATGACTACATGATAGCCCAGGCAGCAGGTGAGGGACTCATCTCTGCAGGCTCTGCAGCTGAGCCCCCCAATTGGGGCACCTGTTCCACAACCCTGCCTCCCTCACTGGCCCCAGCACCTCAGAACCGGGCTCTGCCCCACCGTGATTCGGCGGGGAGGGTGCAGGCCTGGAGCAGCCTCCACTCTGTCCTCCTCAGGCCTTGGCCCAGGCTGTTTCCTCTGCCCGGGATGCCCTTCCCTTGCTTTGCCTGCTGAGCCGGCATCCCGAACCCCAGCTCCTCAGGGGCCCTTCCCAAAAGAAGGAGCTACTTGACCCCTCCAAGCTGTCCAGGTAGCCCTGACCACTAGAACCCACCCCCCACTCCTGGCCTTAGTTCCCACCTAGACTGTGAGCTCCCGAGAGACTACCATGCACAGCCACACAGGCCACGCCCTGCAGAACCCAAGGGTGCCCTTCATATCACAGCCACACGGTGGTGTGGCCGGGGGCCCAGTCTGAGCTGCCCCTGCCACCACCTCTTCATCACCCCACCATGCTGGGTGGTCTCTTGATCTCCAGGTCCGTTGACTGAGTGACTGATAAACTGAACAGTAACTGAACCCACCAACAGCTGACAGCCCATCGGATTGAGTCGCCCAGTTCTAGCCTGTCTCTGTGTTCAGTCTGTCTCCAGATGCCCATTCCACTCCCCCCTGGAGCAGCCACACCATGATGCTGCCAGCCCTGGCTGTTACATTTTAGGGAGGAACAGTGTGAGGAGTGACAGGGACATGTCATCCTCACAAGGGGAGCCTGGGTCTCTCTCTGTGGCCTGGTGGCCAGCAGAGCATTTCCTGTCCCATGCAGCAGGCACATGGTCGCAGGCCCCATCATTTGTGGCAGGAACCCCCAGAAGTGCATCTCACCACATCCTCCCATGAACCCTCCTCCACGTCAGCTGGTGTTCAGAAAGCTTTTCATGAGCCCGGCGGGGCTCTTCCCCGCACCGTTGGTGGGCTCAGGGCCTGCTGTTGGGGGCAAATGCTTCAAACTCCCCTCATCCGTCATGGCCTTTCAGCTTGGACTTCTGAGGGACAGAGTCTTAATGTCTGTCAGGCCCAGTGCTGGGGGACTGAGCAGGAGATGCTAACAGACACGCCAGACTGAAGCCCGGCTTTGCGCACGTGTGGGGCAATGAGAACATCCCGCTCCGCGAAGTTGGGAAGACAGAATGCCGAGCCAACACAAGCCCTGGCCCAGCAACCCTGCTGCTGGGCACCTCCATACCTGACAGCGGGAAGGGCACTGGCCCACGCCCTGCTCTGCATAAAAGCCCAAGGAAAAGGCCCAAACTCTAGCAAGGAGAATGAGCACCATTGCCTCAGGCAAGACCGTGGGTGACAGTCACAGACTGTATGTGAGGGAGAGAAGCCTACTGTATGCCTCGTTTATAACCAGTTCAAGAACAGGCAAAACCACTGCATGGAGATGGCAGCCGTGGTGGCAGCTGGCTCTGAGCAGGGCCTGCGGCTGGTGCAGCTGGCGATGTCCCACTCTGGGTGTGGACACCGCCTGCCCGGGTCCCGCTTTGCAAACACTGAGCTGCTCACAGTGTGTGCATCGTTTCACGCGGCACATGCCAGAGCCTGGGAGCTGCAGGAGGGCAGGGACTGCGTCTCCTTCACGGTCTTGTTCCCCAAACCTCGCTTGGCACTGAGTAGATGATCTGTAAGTACTTGCTGAGTGAATGAATAAGTGAAAGAAAGAATGAATGAATGAATGAATGAATTGGCCCTGCCCTCACCACTTGAATCTGATGGTCACCAGCCTCTTCACTGTAAAAATGGAGAAGCCACAGCCCAGCAAGGAGTCCAAGCTTGCTGGCTGGCAGCGTCCTGGCCCAAGTTCCAGGGCTGCCTCGGGGGCTGCCAGTGCCCACCCATCAGCCACCAGACATAGCTCCTGCTCTGCTCAGCTCGGGGAGATGCATGGCTCCACCCGGCCAGCAACCCTGAGCACCTCACCTGGCTCTGCCCCAAGGCCTGCTGGACCTTGGGCTCTGGCTCGGGTGTGCTGGATATGAAGGCATCCCCTGACCATTGTCCAAAAGCAAAGCAGCAGGGGTGGGGGTGGGGAGGGAGGCAGTGCCTGAGCCTGGCCGGGTCGCGGAGCAGGCCCAGGAAAAGCCCCGTGACCATCAGGAACAAAAGCAGAGAGGAAGGATTGCTGTAGCTTAGAGACTAAGAGACACAGCAGGGATCCTCGACTGCATCCTGGCTTCAAAAGAGCAGCAGTCCTCAAGGTCATCTTGGTGATGACAGTGGGGAAAACACTGAAGACTCGCTTCCACATCAGCACCCCACCACTGCCCGCACCTGATGCTAACGCACGTTTGACACGCTCGCTGTCTGCCTCCCCGCAGCTCTCGGAGTTCCGTCTGCTTTGCTCAGTGTGTCCTCAGGACCTGGCTCACGGGAGGTGCTCCCAACAAACGCTTGCCGGGTGAACGGCCACTGCACACATAGCGCTACAACTTGCCTTTTTCTCCTTGCAATACGTTTCACGGTTGATCTGCCCTAATAACCACTGCACTGTTTTCATTCATTTTACCTGCCGCTAGGGTTGCAGTGTGTGTGTGACTCACAGCTTATTCCTTCCGTTTTCAGCACGATGAGCATTTCCGGTCTGTCACGATTCCAAGCCGGGCTACCAGAAACGCCTTCACCTGAGAACTTCTCTAGGGCTGGTATCTGGTAGTGGAATCACTGAGTCCCAGGCCGCGTGGATCTTCAGTTTTACCACATATGGCAAAAGCGTTCTCCAAGGTGGTTACACCAATTTACGTTCTCGAAAGTTTCACCACATCCTTACCAACAGAATGCCGTCAGATGTAAAGTGTTTTGCTTACCCAATGGGTGGGTACAAACGATATTTTAAAAACATAAGATAACATAATTGAGCTTCGCTTTGACCAGAAATGACGAAAAGCCCTTTGTGTGCGTGAACTCAAGCAGGGTCTGTATCAGCCCCGCGAGGCTGGCAAGCCACGCCCCTCCGTAGAGCGGAGGAGCCAGGCTGGGGGGCGAGCACCTGGCTGCAAAGTCAGAGGGAAGCTGTTGCAGAACCGAGGCCACCAGACCCACAGCCTGCCCCTGAACCACCACCCCTCCTGCCTCAGTTTCCATTTAAAAAAATATTTTTTGTCACTGTCCCCAATTTCTACATTGAGCATGTGTAAGAGACAAAAGAGCCTTAATAAACTTTATTTGTAAATAGTTTTGAAGGCGCCCCACCCCTGCCTCGGCCATGAGGAAAGAGGCCAGCTGTGGCGAGGGGCCAGGGTGGACTGGCCTGGAGCTCACAGCCTCTCTGAGCCTCCCTCTCTCCCCTGCACGCCCTTGGGAGAGTTCAAGGGTGTCCTCCACAGACGAGGGGTGCCCAGGTTTCTGGGGGGCCCCTCGGGCTCCCCGATGGCCCCCCCAGTCCTCAGGCTGCCTGTCTGCCGGGCCCCACTCACCAGGTCTGCTTGCTGCTGGGGTCTCGGTGCAGCAGGGAGCGCAGCACATAAGGCCCGCTGCCCTCAGGGGTCACCCAGGGCCAGGCCACGTCCACGTTGAAGGCCTCCACAGGAGCCAGGCCTGCGAACAAAAGAGGAACATTTAGCAAAACAGGCACCCGTTGAGGCCTGGCCAGGCCTTTCCGCACATTATTCTGCCGACTTCTGCAGTGTCCCCGTCCCCGTTGATAGGTGAGGAAAGCCAGACTCCCAAGGGCTTCTCTCTTCATGGGAACAGGACTGGAACGCAAGAGTGTCGGACCCAGGGCTGTGTCAGCCCCAGGGTCCCTTCCCCAGGAGGCCTTCCTTGGTTCTCCCCCCAGACATACTGCCCGCCTTCTTCACCGCCCACCGCACCTGTCACATAACACATGCTCATCTCGGTGTCTTTGTACCAAAGTTAGAGCAGACAGCGAGCCCCAAGGCGAGGGTCTGTATGCATTCAGACTGCGTTCCCCCAGGTGAACATGTCCTCAAATACCTGCCCGGGAAGGTTTATAGCAGCTTCATCTGTAACAGCCCCAACCTGGACACAACCCAAACGGCCATTGCCTGGGGGAGGGATGAACCAACTGTGGTGTATTCTGCAGCGGGATGCTACTCAGGAGTGAAAAGGAACGGGCGCCTGACACACACAGTAGTATGTGTGTCGCGCACATCACTGTGAAAGCAACTTCACTGACAGAGAAGAGTACCCACGGAATAATTCCACGTGTACGCTGCTCCAGAGCCAACGGAACGAATCCGGGCAGAACATACTGCTGGGGGCGGGTGAGTAACTGGGACGGGACAGGGAGGAACTTTCTGGGGTGATGGAAATGTCTTATATCCTATAGGAGTTTGGATCACAGTGTTTTACACATTTGTCCAAGCATATTGAGGGGTCCACTTAAAATTTGTGTGTTTTACTGTGTGCCAATTTTACCTTAAGGAAAACCTATGCAAATCTTAAAGTCTAGTTGACATGTACGCTGAAATGTTAAGAGATGGAGGGTACTGATGTCTGTAATTTACTTGGAAATGCATCAAAATTTAAGGTGGCTGGCTGGCTGGACAGATGAATATATATGGGTGGACATATATACATATGTATTTTGTGTAATATAGAAGGTAAATGTGCAAAAATATAAACATACATTATATAAGTGATAACACTAAATGAAATGTTGACAACTGTAAAATCTGAATATGTGGTTGCTCACTGTACACTTTTCTCCAAGTTTTCTGTATGTTTGAAATTTTTCATTAGAAAACGTGGGGGGTGAAATTGATGTATCCAGATTGCCAGCCAAGGAACCTGTGCCCATGCACACCCCAACGGCGGACCAGGAGAAGGCCTCTCTCCTCCCAGCATTGCTTAGCTGACGGCGTGCAACTTTTTTTCATTCTTGTTCTAAGAGAGTATTTCATTATTTCATTCCAAAACTATTTTTTCATGATCAGTAAGGTCAAGCCTCTTATTATAAGTTCATTTACTGCCTATTCATAGATAGTACCTACTTTATGAGGTATTTATTGATTTCTCATTCATTTGTAAGAGATTTTTGAATCCAAAAGGAATTTTGTGTGTTAACAGATGTTTCTCAGCTGTTTGACTTGATATGATATTTTTCCCATGTTTTTTATGGAGTCAAATTATTTTTTCTTTATGACTCTTGAGTTTTGTGTCATGCCTCTCAGAGATAATTTTTCAGTTCACTCAGTGGGTTTTTTTGTATCTTATTTGTTTCATTTCTTATCTTGAATCTTTGATTCATCTAGAATTTATTTTTGTGTATGAAGTGAAATAAGGATTCAGCTTTACTTCTTCTCCCCCCACAAATGAAATTATGTCAACAGTATCCCCAGAGATTTGAAAAATGGCCGCTATCATTCTTGATCCTCACGTGCATTTGGGCCTCGGCTGGGACCTCGCTCTGCCCCACTGGCCTCATTGTTTCTTACTTGGACGCATTCATTAGTTCCCTGACCTTTTTCTCCCAAGACTGGTCCCTCTGGCTGCATCCTCTCGATACCAGCTGCCAGAAGGAATTCTTAACAGCGAGGCCTGACCCGGCCACTGCACTGCTTAAATATGTATTTACATGGAAAAGGGAAGGTACAGTTCCCTCTACAGACTTATCTGCTCAATTACTATTCAGTTAACTTTTGGTCATGATCACTCTTAAACACCTATACCACTTTTCGAACAACACTCCTATTCTATGATAGTATAATGACTTTTTTTCCCCTGAATACACCTATAAATAAACGTGCCATAATGAATGATATTCTGACGTCACACTTTCAGGGAATAAACACACTCACTAATTTATGTAATATAACAGTGTTTAGCCCAACAATAGCCTAGGGAACAAATTTGCATTGCTCACCGTGATTGGATAAACCCCAAACGCTCTGTTTTGCATATGCCTGCTGATTGGGAAGGCTGAGGAGGTAGCATCTTCTCTGGTTCTGCAGTCTGTTCAGTATACAAGCTATTTCCAAGTGTTTCAATGTGCCTTCAGGTTTAGTGCTTATGTGGCCTTCAAGGTGTTTTTCCATGCTATAACTTTATTTTTAAAATTAGTTTGAGTTCGAGATAGCCACGAATCTCTGGAAGGGTGGGAAAGAGTGAAGAAACAGTGTAGAAAAAATATGTACTTTCTCTATGACTCCTTCACACCCATCCTTCATCACCCTTGTTAAGTCTTCATTTCCTTCATTAAGGAGGACAATAAACCTTCATTACAATAAGTTGTTTATGTAAACTGTTATATTCAAATTATCAGGGTTTTTAAAAATACAAACTAGATTAATTGGTATTGGTATTGGGTTTATTTAATTGGGTATTGGGTTAGATGGACTGCATCACAATTTTTCATTGAAATTGATGGAAATATTTTTTCCAATGAATGGCTTTTCATTTAGCAGTAGTGATTTTAGGAACAAATTAAAATAAGTAGCCTTGGCTGGTGTGGCTCAGTGAATTGAGCTCTGGTCTGAGAACCAAAAGGTCGCTGGTTCGATTCCCTGTCAGGGCACATGCCTGGGTTGTGGGCCAGGTCCCCAGTTGGGGGCGTGCGAGAGGCAACAGATTGATGTTTCTGTTGCAGGTCAATGTTTCTCTTCCTCTCTTCCTCCCTCCCTTCTCCTCTCTCTGAAAATAAATAAATAAAATCTTTAAAACGCAAAATAAAGTACGCAAGGTATAGGTTTATAGACTATGCTATATTTTATACAAGAGAAAGAAATATGCACATACAAATATGTTGTTCTTCATTCACCAGGAAGATACAACAATGTACAATCTGTACGTATCCAGACTTACTTCCCTCTCCTTTTTGTCTCCCCTGGCCACCCAAGATAACAAAGGGAAAGAAGGCCGAGGGGGAGAAGGTGGTGCTGGCCACTGCTGTCATGAAGAAGCAGGAGGCCAAGGAGGTAGTAAATCCCCTGTTTGAGAAAAGGCCCCAAAATTTTGGCATTGGACAGGACATCCAGCTCAAAAGGGACCTCACCCACTTTGTCAAATGACCCCACTACATTTGGCTGCAGAGGCAAACAGCTGTTCTCCATAAGAGTCTGAAAGTGCCGCCTGCCATGAACCAGTTCACCCAGGCCTTGGACACCCCACAGCTACGTAGCTGCTCAGGCGGGCCCACAAGGACCAACCAGGGACAAAGCAAGAGAAGAAGCAGAGCTTGCTGGCCCAGTCAGAGATAAAAGCTGCCAGCAAAGGAGAAGATCCCACCAAGAGGCCACCTGTCCTTTGAGCAGGGGCTGACACCGTCACCACCCCGGTGGAGAACAGGAAAGCCTGGCCCGTAGTGACTGCACACAGCGTGGATCCCACTGAGCTGGTCGTCTTCCTGGCAGCCCTGTGCGGGAGGACGGGAGCTCCCCACTGCATCGTCCAGGGGAAGGCCAGGCCCGGGCATCCAGGCCACAGGGAGACCTGCCCCACCACGCCTTCACACGGGTTAACTCAGAAGACAAAGAAGCCCTGGCTAAGCTGCTGGAAGATATCTGAATCAACTACACCGACAGATAGATGAGCTTCACCAGCACCAGGGAGGCAGCGTCCTGGGTCCCAAGTCGGTGGTTCGCACTGCCGAGCTGGAAACGGCCAGGCTAAGGGGCTGGCTAAGTGCACACTGTTGAGTTTTCTGTACATAAAAGCAATAAAAATTCTCCTTTGACCAAAAAGAATTAAAAGTAAAAATCAAATAAATAAAATCAGTGTGTATCCAATAATATAACTTCAAAATAGCAAAATGGACGGAATTAAAAGGAAAAATACAAAAATCAACAACCAAGTAGGAGATTTGAATGCTTTAACAAATATTTCATATTAGGTATAAAAACAGACAAAAATCAGTAGGGATAAAAAAGAGCTGAACAACACAATTAACAAGCTTAATTTCAGAAACTAAACAGAACACTTTACCCAACAACAGCAAAATGAACATTCTTTGAAGTATACATAAAACATTTACTGAAATTGGCTATATGCAAGCCTCAACAAATTTTAATAGTTTGAAGTAATTTAAATATGTTCTCTGACTCTAGTGAAATTAAAACTAGAAATCAATAACAAAAAATCAGCATTTTGGAAATTAATGCACTTTTAAATAACCTAGGGTCAAAGATGAAATCATAATGGAAATACTAAAATATTTTGAATGTAATGAGAATTAAAATATGACAAATCAAAACTTGTAGGAAACAGTTAAAGCAGTGTTTAGAAAAAACGTACAGGCCTCACTGCATATGTTAAAAAAGAAAAAAAGTTAAAATCGCAAGAAGCTAAATGAATAGCAAATCAAACCCAAAGAGACGACAGAAAAGCAGACAGATATAAACGTACCACAAGGAAATAGTAAACTAACTTAAAATAGAGAAAATCAACAAAGCTAAAGTTTGTTTTTAAAAAAGTTAATAGGACACCAGCGGGGTCAGGCGTGGGCGTGGCCTACACTTCCGTCGCAGCTCCTGCCTCTCCCTACGCGCTGGGTCCTTTCCTCCCCCGCCCCCTCCCCTGCCCCACGCTCAGCGGGCCTGCAGCCCATGCCTGTGCTCCTTCCTCACGCAGTCGGTTGCTTCGGAAGAGCTCAGACTGCGAGGGCAAGGAGCACAACAGGAGCTAGGAGGATGCTCTTCTCCAATAAGCATGTGGCTCCTGATCATTAGTTGTGAATCTGCCAGCGCATGGGTCCCATGGTGGATGTAGAAATTCCACCCAGTATTTCAAGAGTCACTTTTTTGCTTGGTGTCGGAAGGTAGATTTTGCAACACACAGGGAAAAGTACCTTAATTTGAAGAAGTGTTCTGCTTTGCATTACTAGCTTAATAATTACTACAATTGTGAGGTAATGTGAGCATTGTGGGAGAAAGGGGGCATGTAACTGCAGGCCGTGCTGTGTGCTATGAAATTCTCCGCATTTAGCATAGACATTGAGTTTTATTATGTAAGTGTTTAACGGGTCCTTCTGCATTAAAAAAAAAAGAGATAAAGGTATAGATGTTAAGCAAAAAAGTCCGAATTTTATTCTGGGGTGTGTTTGAGGTTTTGTCCATGTGAGTTCTTAATTTTCCATTTTGTAGCTCTCTTATAACTTCATTGAATGTAATTATATGTGTCTAATTAACTATTTAAATGCTAAAAAAGAAATAAAAATTAATAAAATGGATAAACCCCTAGCAAACTGATCAAGAAAAAAAATAGAGGACATCCAAACACCAATATGAATAGAGAGAGGACATCAGAATAGATCCTAAGACATTTAAGAAATAATGAGAGGACAGAATATACAGCCTTTTACCATAGCTTGACAATTTAAATCAAATGAACAAGTTCCTTAAAATAAAAATTTACCAAAATTGGCAAAAGCAGTGTAATCTGAATGACCCCATAAAAAAGAATGTGAATCCACTGTTAAATCCTTAGAAAGAACTCCAAGCCCAGATGAACATTTGAAGAAATCTTCTAAACATTTGAAGAAATCTTCTAAAGATTGAAGAAATACCAATCTTGTAAAAACTATTCCAGCCCTGGCTGGCGTAGCTCAGTGGATTGAGTGCGGGCCTGCAAACCAAACGAATGTGGTTCGATTCCCAGTCAGGGCAGATGCCTGGGTTGCAGGCCAATTCCAGCAGGGGACACACGAGAAGCAACCATACATTGATGTTTCTCTCCCTCTCTCCTTCCCTTCCCCTCTAAAGATAAATAAATAAAATCTTAAAAAAAAACTATTCCAAAGAACAGAAAATGAGACAACAGTTTCCAATAATTTTATGAGGCCTGCAAAGTACCGATATGAAAACCCAACAAGAGTAACACATGAAAGGAAACACGACCATCTCTCTGGAACACACGTGTAATGATACTTTAACCAACAAAATCCAGGGGTGTATGAAAGTCATCAAACATCATGACCAAGCAGAGTTTATTTCAGGAGTGCAAGTGCAGTTTGACATTTGGAAATAATTTAATATGTTAACAGAAAAAAAGAAAGAAAAAAATCATATGATGGTTATGACAGATGCAGAAAACGGCCATTTGATAAAATCCAATACTGGTTTGTGATTTAAAAAGTTGTAGCAAGCTAGGAATAGAAGGCAATTTCTTTAATCTGTTTAACAATATCCACAAAAAGCCTTCAGCAAACGTCTTCCTTAATGGTGAGTTATTGAAACCTTTCTAAAATCAGGAATGAGACAAGGATGCCCACTCTCACCACGTCTATTCAGATTTTACTGGAGGTCTTAGAGCAGTAAGAAAAGAAACAAAATATAGAGCATTAAAATTTTTTAAAGATTTTACTTATTTATTTTTAGAGAGAGGGGAAGAGAGGAAGAGAGAGAGAGAAAAACATTAACTGGTTGCCCCTCGCACGCCCTCAACTGGGGACCTGGCCCGCAACCCAGGCATGTGCCCTGACCAGGAATCGAACCAGTGACCTTTCGTTTCACAGTCCAGCATTCAAAACACTGAGCTACACCAGCCAGGGCCAGGCCATAAAGATTTAAAAGGAAAAAAAAAATAAAACTATTATTTGCAGATGACATGATTAGGTAGATTGAAAAGCCAACAGATGCACAAACGTTGAGAATTAGCAAGGGCCTTAGGTCACAGGGTGCAGAGGTGATATACAGAGAGCCACTGTACTTGTATGTACGATCAAGGGTCACACAAGGAATGAAAAATTTTAAAGGATGCCACTGACTGAAGACATAAAAAAAAAACATTGCCTAAAAAGAAAACTCACTAAAGATATACAGAACCTCTACACTGAAAACTATAAAAGGTTGAGAGAGATTAAAGAAGATCTAAATAAATGGAGAAATAGATCATGTTCACAAGTTGGAAGCCTCAATATTGCTGTCATTTATCATGGTATTAATCTATAGTTCCAATACAATCCCAATCAAAGTACCAGAAAATTATTGGGGGTGGGGGGGTGTTAACAAGCCAGTTAAAAATTTTATATGGTGCAAGAGCAAGAGTAGTCAAGGTAGCCTTGAAGAAGAATAGCAAACCTGCAGGACTTACCTTATCACTTAATACCACTTATTATAAAATTATAGTTAAGGCAGAATTATACTGGCACAATCAACCGACAGACCAATGGAACTGAGAGCGCACACACATATGGTCACTTATGACAAGGGGACACTGGGGAGCGGCGAGGAGAGTGGTGCAGGGTCCCGTGCACATCAACATCGAAACAAGAAGTAATTTCCACTCCTCTCTCACGTGACACACCCAAAAAAGCAATTCCCGATGGACGGGAAATTTAAATGTGGATTTAGATGGATTATGTATATCTAAATGTGAAAAACAAAACAAAAAAGCTTTTAGAAGAAAACAGAGGACCCTGAGGTAGATAAATACTTGTTAAACAGGACACAAAAAACATTAAACATAAGGAAAAGAATCGATAAACTGAACTTCATTAAACGGAAGCACTTCTGTTTCTCAAAAGCCACTATGTTCAGAGAACGGAAAGGCGAGACAAAGAGTGACAGAAGATATTTGCAATACAAACATAGCACAAAAATTCATATCAGAGTATGTAGAGAACGCCTACAGATCAATAAGAAAAAGCCATGTAAACTAACTGAACAGGACATTTCACAAAAGAGATTATGCAAAGGGCCCCGGCTGGGGTAGCTCAGTGGATTGAGCGCAGGTTGTCACTGGTTCAATTCCCAGTCAGGGCACATGCCTGGGTTGCAGGCCATGTTCCGAGTGGGGGGTGTGCAAGAGGCAAGCACACACTGATGTTTCTCTCTCTCTCTTTCTCCCTCCCTTCCCCTGTCTCTAAAAATAAACAAATAAATCTTTTTAAAAGAAGAGGTCAGGAGAGTAGGTCAGTAGGAGGGTATGAAGTTACCACCTCATACCCTTGGGAATGAGGTGGTAACTGCAGAGGGGCGCTCGGGGTGCTTCTGGCTTGCTGGCAATGTTCCATTTCCTGAACTGGGTACCGTGACATGGATTTGATTTCATTTGAAAATCCACTGGTCTGTGTTTTTCCATTTTTTCCTGTATGTTATACTTAAAAAACAGTTTACATTAAAAAATAATTGCAAGTGTTTGAAACACACTGAGCATATGAAGTCCCATGAATTCATAATGACATTTAAGAGAGAGCGAGGGAGGGGGAAAAGAAATCAAAACACTGCATTGTTCACCAATGGAAGTAATGAGGGAACCATCCCCTATTCTGAAAACTGACTATTAAAAGGAAAGTATTCAGCAATTTTCTAGTCTTTCCAATGTCAGCTGCATTAGGACCAAATAGTTCTAGTTGAGAAAAAGTTCCCCACAGAAGAATTATTGCCAATGAGTGAGGAATCGTACAATCATGGAACAGTTTTGCAAGCCATTACATAATGGTTGACTGGGCCACGCTGTCAGTGGGTGTGACAGCTCGATGGGTTTGGGAGAGCGCTTTGCAGGCAGGCTGACAGCCCCGGAGCCCACTAGTCAAGCTCAGTGTCCCCAGGTGGGTCCCGGAGCAAATGAGCCTCCTGGTGCGACACCCTGGGAAGGACACGGGGACCCAAGACGCTACCTTTCTAACATATTCCCAAGTGACACCTCTGCTGCTGCCAGCAGACCACATTTCGAGTAGCCAGTGTGTGAAATACTTCGGGAAAGGAAACAAAAAGGGGGAGTGCGATGCGGGAAGAATGGCACAATTCCAGGATGGTTTAGAGTGTGGCTGCCAGAAACGGGAGCCTGAGTTTACTGAAGCCACGAGCGCCAACGTCCGGGGTTGGGGAAATGTAGGGCTGAAAAGAACAAACCGCATGCAAATCCCGGGGGGCCTGGGCTACAAGACAGGTGACCGAGCTCTGCGAGAAAGCAAGGACTTGAAAGACACACAAGGCAACACGCAGGCCAGGGGCTGCGCTGGCCCTTGACGTGGACCAAGGGACTGTCAGAGGGCGACAGGAAGATCTGAATGGGGACCGCGCGGGCAACGGCACCGGAGAAGTGTCGCTCGTTTTGCGAGGCCATGAAAACGATGCAGCTGTCTAAGAAAATACCCACATAGGTCAGAAACGTGCACTGAAGCGATTAGGGCTGAAATGACAGATGTTCGGGGTGCACTTTCAAATAGTGCTTCTGACACGTGCATGTGCCAGTGAACACCGAAGTGGCCAGTGAAAAACGCAGCGTCCGCTCTAGCAGGGCAGGGGGTGGGGCTGAGACCCTCGTCTCAGCGGGCCCTCGGCGGCGGCGCGGCCGCGCTGCTGGTCCCAACGCTGAGCGGCAGGCTTTAAAATGCTTCGGCGGAAACCCTTGAGAACAATGCCGTCTGCGTGCTGGGTATATTGGGTTCATTACCGTTGTTTTCTTTACTTCTGTACCTGCTCGCAATTTTGTTATTAAACACCGACCTTCCAAAGGCTGCCGGAGCAGCGGGGCGGAGGGGGGATGGGCAGGGGCGGAAGCCTCTCCCCTCTCGGTCCCCAGGCCTCTCCCCGAGCCGCACACAGGGTGGCGGCGCCTCACTCGTTCCCTTTACACCTCTGCTTTGCCCACAGGGATTTGTAGTGGCTCATAAAGTACACAGTTCACTAAGATAAAACTTGCTTTAAAATAATGGGGAGGTGGAATTTGTTTTAAAGGACAGAAGGAAAAGAATTGTTCAAAAAGAGAGGGGAACACAAGAGGGGCACAATGGAACAGGGCGGCAGGCTGAGAGCAGCCCGGCGTGCCCGTCAGCGAGTGCCCGCACCGTCTGCCGAGGGGCCCTCTTGTCTCTGAGCCTGGCACTGGCACGCAGTAGGTGCTTAATAACACTAATTGTTGAACAGATTTATTAATAAATGAACTGTCTTGAAGCCAACATAAGGATGAAAATGATCAGTTATGTCATTCACAGCATCCACAAAATTGCGGGGGGGGGGGACCCAAAAACTATTCTGGGGAAGCAGAAATAACAGAAAATCAGGGGGAAAAAACCTCCCTGAGGGTTCATTTAGCAAGAACCTGAATGCGCTGGGGGCAGGGTGGGGTAAACAAAAGACAGAACGAAACACCGAATGAACAAACCTGCAGCCCGGAGCAGCAGTCATTCGTGGGTCCCTCCACTGCCCTGAGGTAGAGCGGACACTGTCACCAGCCCATGAGCTCCTCCCGCTCCAGGGCCAGGTGTCCCTTTGCAGATTTGGTGAGAGCACCAGAACCCGCCCCAGCCTGCTCAAGTGTACCCTTGCACACATCTTCCCTCCCGAGTGCTCCGTTTGGAAGCTGTCTCCTCCTCCTCCTCACCAAGCACCTGCTCCCAGAAGTCCTCCTGACCTCCAGACCCCCACCCGGCCACCTGCACCCCAACAAGCCTTTTCTCACAATCTAAAATTATCTCGCTCATCTGTTTCCTTATTGCCTGTGACTGTTCCCCACCACCAGGAAGTCCCCAAAGGCAAAGACTTCTGGTCATGGCAGGGCCAGGTATGGTGAGGTGCTGGGTGGGCTATGTGGGCTCACAGACTCCCTGTGGCCTACCCATGGACTCTCAAGGGCTCCAGAGCGAGGCCCCAAGTAGGGAAGAGGGAGTATTATCTGCAGGGAATCTGGACTCCGGCTCCTTGGCCCATTTCATGCGGAGCCCTGAGTTTCTTGATTCGCCAGGCTGGGTAAGGGTGAGCGTC
>PVKM010032708.1:0-16289 GCA_004027735.1 Carollia perspicillata
TGCACCTGTGGGTTGTCTGGGTTGTTTTGCTCCATGCTGGGGAGGCAGTGTCTACCCAGGGTATGCCTTTCTCCTGACAAAGACCTAAGTGCAATAGCATAAGCCTAATGCATAAGCGCATTTAACATTTTTCAGGTGGCATGGCTCACTGGCTAAAGCAAGGCACACAGCTGTCCCAAAGCCGAGGGGCAGGGAAGCTTACACCTTCCATCAGGAGGCCACAGGAAGGGTTTTGGATGTATTATTGCCACAGTCTGTGAGATTTTTGTGACTGAGGGATATACAAATCCTATGGCTTTTCCACAATAAGCATTTATAGTGGGTAGCTATTTCTTTAGAAAGATTATAGAACACAAATTGATTTTGGAGAATGTGATTACTGAGATGATGAAAAGGAAAGCAAAGCACACAATGTTTTCTGTTCAAGCTGTCAGATGCATTCCAATTTCTGTAACAATGGTAATTAATTTTATCAGGGTAGAAAATCCATTTTCTTTGAGGAATCAGTGAACTATAGATAAATTTGTCAGTATCCATTGTCTGGAATTTTAGTTTTCTGGAAGCACAATAATTTTACAATGACAGCTAATATACAAGAAAATCAACTAAGATAGAGAAAGCTACAGGCACTATTGTATACTTCTGTGATAATGGGATTGAAATCAAATCAAAAGGTAAAAGGCCCAATATCAAAGCTCTACTTTTTCCTCCCCTGTTTTGTTTGGGCTGGAGGTGTACATTTGAGAGTCATTAATATATGGGTAGTGATCAAAAGTCATGAGTGGATCAGAGCACTCAGGGAAAATGTGTAGAATGAGAAGAGGGAAGTAGAAGGGGCGCTTCTTGAACTTGAATGTGCACACTAATTACTGAGAATCTTGTTAAAATGCATATTCTGCTTCAGAAGCTCTGGGGTGCGGCCCAACATTCTGAATCCATCGAGCTCCCAGATGCTACTGGTGCATGGGCTACAGCTGGAAAACCAAGGAGGTAGGTGATTGCAACTTGAGGAATAGCAACATTTAAATAATAGGCAAAGAAAAAAAAGCTACAGGGAGATTGTTAAAAGCAGACAAAATAGAAGTAATCAGTAGAGTCATTTGTGTCATGAAGTGCATGGTAGGAAGATGTCCAAAACAGACAGCATTTTCAACTCTTAAATGTTACTGAGAAAACAATAGCATAAAGATAGAACAGTCTCTGTTGTATTTTCCAAGAAGAGGTATCTGATGATCTTAGAGCAGTTTTAATGGAATAAGGAGGGTGGATTTCTTAAAAAGGATGCAGAGAAAGCCAGCAGTAGAAATAACTGCATGTATATGATTTTCTATGAACAGAAATTGAAATCTGTTTATATGCTGAAGCAGAGAAGAAAGGTTAAATATGCAAGGGATGATGAATTGATGGAGCAACTTCTGAAAAAGTTGGGAGGTGACGAGAACTAGACTTAAGCACAAGGCAGAAAAGGATGGAGAAAGGTTGAAGTCTGAAGGAGGAAACCCATTTAGGAAAACGGAGCACTTATGTGAGGCTTCCATTTCTCCACGAAGAAAGATTAGAGTTGTCCATGGAAAAATGGCAGAGGAAGGTGGCACGTACAGGTAGGAAACTTAAGGAAAGTGATGAAGTTGTAAAATAGCTGTTGACAGTGGAAAAGGGAATTAATCAGGACTTTTGGGTAGTATGAGTTTCCAGTTGAGGATTGAAGCCTTGAATTTGTAATGGTACCAATGTTTAGAGTTACGTGATTTTTGTTCAAGAGGCTGTTTTTCTCAACAGCCTGGGTGCAAGTGCAGAGCAGACGGTTCACAGTTGTGTTTTCAGTGGGGAGGTGTAATAGTCTACAAGTGGTGTTTTGGATTCTTGGCACACGTGCTAGGGTGCACCCACACCCACAGCTAATCTTGGAATTTGACATTAAAATACCCAGGATAGAATTTTATTGTTGTACTAGTAAATGAGGCTTTGGATTTAGGGGGATCACGCCAATTCCCAGTTCAAAGAGCTATTAGAGAGCTACCAGCAAAAATTGAAAACCAAGAGGGTTTATTCCTTAGATCTTCACCAGCCAATATGGTAGCCACTAGCATGATGTGACCACTGAGCACTGGAAATATGGCTAGTCTAAATTTATATGAGCTGTCAGTATAAAGTTTATATGGGACTTCAAGACCCACTACTAAGAAGTAAAGTAAAATACCACACAAATAATTTTAAAATGTTGACTACTTGTTGAAATGACCAGATGTGGGAGATATCAGGTTTAAAAAAGCATATTATTAAAATTACCTTTTATTTTACTTTCTGAGATGTAGCTGCTTGTGAATTTAAATTTATACATGTGGCTCACGTGATATTTCTGTTGAATCGTGTTGCTCCAGATTCTTCTCTTCTTTGGATCCCTTAGTCTTTACTCTCAATTACTCTCTATCTGAGTTTGTTATGCTAATCAGTGTTCCAAATGATATAGCTAATCCAAGGCATTTCTAAATTCTACCTGAATTCAGATGGCAGCTGACTTTGCCACCCACTTTTTTGCTTGCTACCATTTGGAGGAGCGATTGGGTACCTTCCTTGGATTGACCATAAATCATTTGGATTGGCAACCTGCCAGTTATGCAGAAGCTAAAAGCCTGACCCAAACAATGGAACTAGTTCTTTTTGTGTGTCGAGCTGATTCTCTCTTATTGGAGATAGCCTTTTAAAAACATTCCTGCAGTAAGCCGAGAGAAGGATTCTGACTGGCCCAACCGGTGTCCATTACAGGCTCATTCCTGAACCGATTTGCTCCTTGGAGTCAGGGGGATGTTGCACTTGACTGATTCTGTTTGGGTCACATGCCCAAGCCTATGACTAGTGGGGAGAGATTTTTACCAAAAGAAAGGAGAGAGGAGAAAGTGTGTATGATAAGCAGACATGAAGTTAACTAGAGTCTACCAGGATCAGTAAGAAGTCAAGCCTAAGCCTCTTACTTGAAGGGCCAGTTGAGCTCTGCCTCTGCTTGTTTGAATTTATTTTTTTGAAGATTTTATTTATTTACTTTTGGAGAGAGGGGAAGGGAGAGAGAAAGACAGGGAAAGAAGCTTTGATCGGTTGCCTCTCATATGCCCTCAACTGGGGACCTGGCCCGCAACCCAGGCATGTGCCCTGAGTGGAAATTGAAACCGTGACCTTTTGGTTTGCAGGATGATGTCCAAGCCACTGGGCCACAGCAGTTGGGGTGCTCGTTTGAATTTAAATAGGCTATGGTTCACGAACACAAACGTGTGCAACTTAGACTAAATCATCCTAAATTGTAGATTAGGCAACCTGAGAGTAAAACATCTGTGCTTTCCTGAAATCATTTGCTCTGCTTTAAGTCTCGTATAGTATTTGTGTGGTTTCTTTTGGCAAAGGCATAGAAAGTACTTAGCTGTAAACTCTGAGTAATGATATGCTATTGTAAGTGACTGAGCCATTACGCACAGTAAGTTAGTTTACAACCTGTCATAGAAAACAGCCTTTGGATTTATCCTGTAATTAGTCTAGATTTGCTATAACTATGATCTAGAAAGATGTCTCTGGGACAATTTTTAAAAAGTTTAAGAATAAAATTTATATTATTTGAAATCATGTTGTACCATTGCATGAGAAACCTAATTTTTGGAATTGGTCAAATGAGGCTGTGGGAGTTCTCTTTGAGAGGAAGGTAATTTAGAGATAGGAGACATTTCATTGCTCCTGCTCATCAGAAGGTTTTAAATTTGCATT
This sequence comes from Carollia perspicillata, assembly GCA_004027735.1. Lineage (NCBI taxonomy): Eukaryota > Metazoa > Chordata > Mammalia > Chiroptera > Phyllostomidae > Carollia > Carollia perspicillata. Next base: position 3,751 of record PVKM010032708.1, read on the forward strand.
GTATGCTTTTTTCTTAACCTGTTGACTTTGGGATATGAGAACAATAATTGAAAAATGTAAGGCTATCTCTAGCTTCAACTTATAATTAAATTAATTTTCACAGCCATTACCCTCCTCGATGTTTCTCCATTCATTTCACCATCTTCGTGAGGAGGGTCACGATGGAGAAATGGAGAATCAGAGATATTAAGAAGTTTTTCTAATGTCATACAGAGAGTAAGAGGCAGATCTGGGACTTAAACCTAAATCTTCTACAAGAAATAAGGTGCTTTTGGTGATGCACGACAGGACACCTGGCTAATAGTGTTCTAAACAAAAAAGACATCTCATAATGTCACATAGAAAGAAGACTGGAAGCAAGTGGTCCTAGGTTACTTACTGTATTTTTCAGACTGTAAGATGCACTGGACCATAAGACACACCTAGGTTTTAAAGGAGGAAAATAGGAAAAAAAATTTGAAGCAAAAACTGTGGTAAAATATTTAATAACATAAATAACATAGGCCACTCCCCCACTCCCCCCCACTCACAGCAAGCCAGGTAAGCTACATTCAGACTATAAGATGCACCCCCATTTTCTTCCCAAATTTTGGGGGGAAACTGCATCTTATAGTCCAAAGAATATGGTAGTTCAAGGAGCTAGACTGCTATCTCTTTGATTGTCTTTCCCTCCAGACCACAGGATGACTGCAGCGGCTCCAAACATCCCATCTTCTCCCACGGAGTCAATCCAAAGCAGGAAGAGATGCCATCTCTTTCTCGTCTCCTCCCTTCCTCTCCCATTTTTTCTCTTCCTTTTTCTTTTCCCTCTCCCTTTTCCTATCCCTGCCTGTCTCTCCCCTCTGCTTCTCTCTTCCCCCTCCCTCCTCCTCCCCTGAGCTCCTCTCCCTTTCTTTCTCCCTCTCTCTCCATCTCTCCCCACACTCTCATTTACAGTCTTTCTTCCTCCTCTCTCTTTAGTTTGGAGGTACATCTTTCGAAGAAGGAATCCTTCAAAGATTTCTCCATATATCTCCTTTTCCAGAACTTGGTTAATTCTCTAGTTGCAAGGAAGGCACAAGAGTAAATATCCGGTATGTTTAGTTTCTCACTGAAGCCAGGTTTCTCTGGAAAAGATGTTGGTTATCCTATAGTGTCTACTACATCTCTGTAAATTCAGTGTTCTTTTAATTTTATCTTATCAGATTTCTTTTCATTGCTCAGAAATAGAATTTATTTACTAATTTGGAAACCATTTATTGAGAGCCCACTCTTTACCAGACAGCGCAGTAGGTATTGAAGTTGAAGCTTTAATAATTAATAGATGCTGTTCTTGCCTTTAAGGAATATACAATCTATGAAGGAAGGCAAGATCTGGGAGAAAATAATTTAAATTGTAAATCAACATATAAGGGCAATTGTATTGAAAAAAGTGAACTACGGGAGTTTAGAGTCAAGAAACAAATGTTTGCTATTCAAGAACTGAAATGAACTGTATCACCAATTCAGCAACCTATAGAAAGCCTGGCTGCAAAAAGTCACTTGACAATGATACCAAGCTGTTGCAGTGCATGTTAACATACAGATCACTGGAATCACCTCTTTGTAGGAAGTGGAGGACAGTGAGTATAAAAATGTGGCAGCTACATTTGTGTGCACAATCATACTAAGCCAAGACCAAGGTATATACATTACACTCTTTTGACAACGAACCCTTTTCATGAACTTTTAAGGAGTCTTAAGGAATAGTCACCTCGGTACATTGGCCAATGTTGTGTCAAATATTAAGCAATTATCACTGGTTTTGTTTTGTTTGTTTAATATATATATATATATATTTTGGTACTCTGTGGCCAGGATTCTCGTTTCGGGGGCATAGTCAAAGATAACTATGGACTGTCTACAGCTTTGGGAGCAAAGTTTCAAGCCGCTAGAAGCATGGGCCCAGGGCAGCTAGGTGCTTGTTTCCAACCATTGATGTTTGACAATCCTATAGATGAGATGGATCTTCCCCACGAAATGTGGTTTTGACATGGAGATCATTTTAGAGGAAGAAATTCTTCATATCACTTTGCACCTAGAGGATATTCTTCAAAATACGAACCTTTTGCCTCTTTGAGGATAGACTCTTTGTCATGGACATTTAAAAAAATCCAAAAATCCTCCTGTAGCCCTTGATATAGTGCATTATTTATGGTAAGAACTCAATAAATGATTGTTTTATTAAATGAATGATTATTTCTTAGCGACATCCAGAAAATGATTAAAAATAGCCTCAAATTCAAACATCTTCCTTATTGGTCATCGAGAGACCCAGAACTAATAACAAGTTGCTTTTGTAATACAAATGCATGGTGTTGTAAAACAAGTTTGGCTTAAAAAATTTCAAAAATATTTATTATGAAAGAAGACAAACAAAAAAGTATAAAGTATAACATAGCAAGTACTATCCACTTTAATAAAAAATTGAAATTTGTTTTTAAAGAGGTATTTACTATCTTTGCTGTGGGTAAAAACTAGGCCTTCCTTTCAAAATCTTGTCAATGAATCAAGAATTAAATTTAGAGGAAAGGCCCATTTCCCCCCTATTTAATCCTATATATAATCCTAAAATAAGTTTTCCAAAAATAATCCTAAAATATTATCCTAAGATAATCCTAAAATAAGTTATTTACCTATTACTTTTTTCAAGGACTTTATTGCTTATGTAAAAGTAATACTTGCACATTATAAAAAAATTCAAGTAACACAGAGAAAGAAAACAAGCATCCAAAAGTCTACAATTCAAAGAAAACTACAGGTTACATTGTTTCAGGTATTTTTTCTTTCATTGCTGTGATCTCATTTATGTTGTCCAGGTACAGTTGTCTCCATTTTCCTGCCACCACTTTGCCCTGATCAACCCACCCCCACCTCCCACCCTCAATCCTCGCCCCGCCCTGCCCTTGTTGTTGTTGTCCATGGGTCCTTTATACATGTTCCTTAACCCTTCCCCCTCTTTCCCCCATTATCCCCTCCCCCTCCCCTTTGGTCACTGTCAGTTTGTTCTTTATTTCAATGTCTCTGTTTATATTTTGCTCGCTTGTTTTGTTGATCAGGTTCCACTTACAGGTGAGATCATATTGTATTTGTCTTTTACCGCCTGGCTTACTTCAGTTAGCATAATGCTCTCCAGTTCCACCATGCTGTCCTGAAGGATAGGAATTCCTTCTTCTTTCTTCTGTATAGTATTCCATTGTGTAAACATAGCACAGTTTTTGATCCATTCATTTACTGCTGGACACTTAGGTTCCTTCCAGCACTTGGCTATTGTAAATTGTGCTGATATGAACATTTTATGTATACATACGTATTTTACACAAATGGGTTCATATTACTTACTTTATTCTGTAAGTTGCTATTTTCTCCCCATTGTATAATATGTGATTGATATCTTTTAATTATGGAAGAAAGGGATTGACATCAATTTTAGTAGCTACATAAGTTTTCATTTTCTTATATCATGATGTGCTTAAAAAGTCCCTATTCATAGATATTTACATGTCTTAGTTTTTTCATACTGTAATCAGTATGATGAACATTTTTGTTTTTTGTCATGTTAAAATATAGTGGAATGCACCAATAGCCTCATCACTTACTGTTCTATGCCCTTTGCCATATATCTTTGCAGCACTCTCTCACTGTGAGCAGGACGTAATGTCCCACCCCTCAGCTCAGATGGTTTGTGTTGGCCAATGGGATGTTAGAAATGTAATACAAGCAGAGTCTGGAAAGGTGGTTTTGCAATTGAGCTTCTGCCACTGCCCTGAGAAGGATATTCCTAGCTAGCCTGCTGGTTCTAGAAGGAGAGTGAAAGCAGAACTGCCCAGGTAAGCTGACTCAATAAAGCTCTGACAAATCGGATCCACCCACCCACTCAACCCACAGATGCTTGAGTGAGCCCAGCAAGATCAGTAGAGCCGAACAGCCAACCCATGGATTTGTGAACACTAAACACTTGTTTTTATATGCCAATGAGAACTTGCAGTTGTTTGCTACACAGCATTAATATAGTAACAGAAAACTGATAGATTGTGATTTAGCTATTTCTCTTTTTATCAGTACATATATTTATCTGCAGTTTTTTAAGCCTTGACATATTTTTCTGAATTTTTTCAAGATAATAAGTGCACTTTAGCTAAAGTGATAGATAATGTACATCCATTATAATTAAATGAAGGTAAAAGAACAAAGCAAACCAGCAAAACCCTCCTTATTAGTTTCTACATCTCATTCCTATCTTGGCCTTTTGTATTTACCTTGGCTATTTATTTTTCATATAGATAAAAATATTTTCAATGGTAAAAAGGAAGATGAATAATTACCTCTTCAATTACAGAAATAAAATGGAAAAGTTAAATTACTAGTGACAGAGAAAATGACCAAATTGATAAATTAAATTTATTTTTAAAGTTGGCTTAAGAGATTATTTATTTTACTTATATTTTTAATCAGTCTCATCAACCCTTTAATTTCTGACCCCAGTGAGCATTATTCTATATAAATTTAGGGACATAACTCTGACTTCATTTTTCTAGCCTTGCACCAAGGATCCATATTAATATTTATGCTGAACTAATAGAAAGATTTTTGTCCGTTCTCACTTTAGACTTTGAAATGAGATAATTAGTTTCCATAAATTAAGCAGGATTGAATTTCATTGCCTATTCGGTCCAATTATCCTTGAAATCCACAGATAATCCCCAAGCCTTACTTGAGTGATTAAATACCAAGTATTACCAAGATTTAATACAATGTATTAAATACCAAACCTTCCACTCAGAATTGTAATAAAGGAGTAATATGGACATTTTAAAGTTTCATCTCCTTGCCCCTTCTGCAACCCATCATTTTTCGACTGTCTTGATTCTTTCAGATCATCGGTTCTGCCTTCTGGCTTCTTTGCCTTCCCTTGTCCAACCGGAGTCCCATAATCCATCCCTTCACCCACATTCCTCACCTCAAGTTCTCTCATCTGTTGATCCTTCCACTGTATCTACCATGCCAGCCCTCAACTCAGGGCAACCGAACCCTCCACAGGTGGACTTCATAGAGGGGCACATCTCCCATTCCCTTGGGCCCTGGCTGTACCCCTATAGCCAGCGCTATTGGCAGGTGACCAGTTTTGAAGAGGAAATGGCGATCATAGAGTGAATATTTCTGAACTTTCATTGTTCTTAATCTGCATGGCTCCAGGCTTTCTTCCTCCTGTCTACCCTCTACATTGCTACTCATTATTTTTCTAAAAAATAATGAACGTTGCTTCCCTGATTAAAAACATCCTGTGAATCTCTTGTGCCTATAAATTCTGCTCATGGCATCCAAGTCTTTTGCAATCTGTTGGCCACCAGTTTTCCAGGTTCACTTTCTGCTTCCAGCTATAGGGAACTGAGGAGGCCAGGAGAGAGTGGAAGGTCGCTGGAACTAGAAGGAGCTGACAGGCAGCCAGGGTGGAACTGGCTGTCAATTAAGGCCAGATGACTGTGGTAATCTGTGAGATTCCACGCAGGCACCAGGTTCTAGCAGGCTCTGCTCTGAAGGAATAAAGTCACAATTTGAAAGGGCAGGGTGATGTCTTAGGCTGGATTTTCCCCAGAGCAGAACTTGAGATACAAGTTTATGTGAAGTCAGTTTATTTGGAAATATGATCCCAGGGAGCAGGGTGCAGGATGGAGGAATAAAACAAGAAACAAAGAAGGTTAATTCAAGGGTGCATTGGACCAGAGCTAGAGGCATCTCATGTTTCACGAAGACAAACTTTGTGAGGAGCCTTATGAAATGCATCTAAGAACCGTTTTCTTGTGCAGAATGCAAGAAGGGAGCATTTAATCACTGACTTCTGAACCCCATGGTCAAGGATATCCTTGCTGATGTAGTCTGGATTAAGACCGCATGGATTCCAAGCGATTGGGAAGACCACTTAGGTTAGCCTCCAAGGAATCCCCAGACAGAAAGTAAAAGGTATACAGTGCAGCTTAAGGCAAGTCGTGATACCTTTGCCTCAGCATAAAGGAGGTCAAAGCCTGCACAGAACTAGCAACTGCAGCAGTGGCTAATGTAGGAGGTGGGGTTAAGAAGATTCTTAAATATGCACAAGAAGCATCTGATTCAGGAGGTGACGTGCTGAGCCAGAGTCACTGAGAGAAACCCACCTGAGACAATAAGAAGGCAAGAGGGACAGGGGCAAGGCCTCGGCCCAGAACCTTGCCATGGCTTCTTATTGCCCTCATTGTAAGAATTGAAGTCCTTACAAATGTCCACAAAGGCAAAAGGTCATCTGTTCTCCCTTTCACCTTTCTGATCTCATTTCCGTCTTCTCTCCTTTGTACTTCACTGGTCTCCTTGCTGTGGTTTCCTGCCTTAGGACATTTGCCTAGGCTCTGTCTGAAGCACTTTTCCATGAGTGTTAGATTCTTAGAGGCCCAACTTTCTTCCTTCATATCTTTGTTCCCATGCCACTCTTCCAAAGGGGCTTAGCCTGATTGCCTGTTGAAAATGTCACCCTCTTACACTTCCTGCTCCTTACCTATCCTACTTTCCATAGTGTTTCATCACCTTCTCACATACTATAAAATTTACTTCTTTAGTAGGTTTATTATTTATTTTTCTCTCTACCTTTGGAGAGGGCAAGCTCCACAAGGGCTGGCATCTTTTACTGGTTAGCTGGTGAATGTAACCCAAGTACCTGAAATAGTGACCAGCACATAGGTGGTGCTCAGAAAAACTTAATTTTCGAGTAAGAAAATGAAACAGTAACACTCGCTAGGGGAACATGGAAGTGAATTCTGCCCTTAAGAAAGGGGCTCCCAGTTGTGCTCTTTGGAGCCCCCGGAGTTTGTAGCCCACGTAGTTTGTAACCCACGCAGCAGGAACACCAGCTGCCTGGTCCTAATTGGAGCAAGGACAGAGATGGGCTAGAATTTTAACCGTGACCTTCCTTAGATTGAAATTCCAGCAGAGCAGTGGTGAAAATCAAGCAATTCGTTGGCCTAACAGATTTACAAAGGACAAACCACAGCTGAGAAGCTTTGAAAGGAAGGCAAAACTCTGTCCCAGAAAGGAAAATGATTGCGATTATGATACATTTGATCATGACATATTTAGACGATGCTTTAACTTACTACCTATCATGTCGATATAATAATAATCATTTATTTTTGGTAGGGATTAAGATCCCCATCATAGAAAGAAATGTTTATTGATGTATTTGTCCTTTAAAAAAACAAGTAAAATTTATGTGATATATACTTAACCATTTAAAGTATACAGTTCAGTGGAGTTTAATATATTCACAAATGTTGTGCAACCATGTCCTCTGTCTAGTTGCAAACATTCAATCATCCCATAAAGAAACCTCATACTCATTACACGGTCAGTCTCCTTTACTCTCTCCCCACAGTCCCTGGCGACTACTAATCTGCTTTCTGTCGCTATGGCTTTACTTAGTCTCCATATTTCATGTAAAGGGTTTCATAAAAGAAGTGAACTTTTGTGTCTGGCTTTCTTTACTTCGCATAATGTTTTCAAGGTTCATTAGGTTGTAGCACATATTCGTTATTTCATTCCTAGTAACAAATGACTACTATTCCAAGGTATGATATACCACGTTTTGTTTATCTATTCACAATTTCCTGGCCATTTGGGTTCTTTCCACCATTTGGCTCTTGTGAATAGTGTTGCTATGAGCATTTGTGTACAAGTTTGTGTTTGAACACCTGGTTTCAATTCTTCTGGGTATATGCTTAAGAGTGGAATGTATGCTATTTTTACCCACTTATTTTTCATTCTGGAATATGTTTCCTGGAAGACAAAAACTTTTATTGAGGTGGTATTAAGTATGTGAGCTAAATTGGATAATAGATAACCTGAAGAAAACTCGACTGTTGAGATGAGAAAGCAAAACTTTTAAATGAAATATGTAAACCACAAGTTTCACATGTTGCTACAATTAAATCGAGAATTTGACTCCCAGGCACCTGGCAGGTGTCAAAGACTTTTTTTCTAAGTTAGAAAGGAAACCCTGATGGAAAATGTTTATACAAGCCATAAAAACCTAAAAGACAGGTTGACTACATAAAAATGAAGAAATTCTATACAACAAAAGAGTTAAAGATAATTAGGAAACCGAAAGGAACTATTGGTAACATCAGTAACGAAAGGTCAGTCTTGAATATGAAAACAGTACTGACAAATCATTATAAAGTGATCTGTCACTTTTACATACAACCCAATATATTAAAGGCTAAGAGGCATTTTATTAAAAAGAAAGATATTTGGGGGGATGGGTATAGTAGATTGAAAACAATTCCAACGACTGATAACATTGTGTTGATGTGGAGAGAAGGTCAATGTAAAACAGCGTTGGTCAGGGAGTGTATATCTTGGTAAACCTTTCTTACAGGGCAAACTGGTAACATGTTATTAGTGAAACAATAAACACATCGATGGATCTGGAGTAATGAACAGAATAGGACTTGGATATAGATCCTCACAGATCTTTGACAATAGAGCAAAGACAATTCAGTAGAGAAAGGATAATCTTTTCAATGAATGGTGCTGGAACAATTAGAAATACATATGCAAAAAACGAACCAAGACAACAGACTTCACACGTAGTAAAACCCCAGAACACTAGGGATAAAGAGAAAGTCCTACAGACTATCAGTCATCCAAAAAAAAAAAAAAAAAAAAACCGCACACACACACACACAATGGAAAGATTACCTACAAAGAAAAGAAAATCAGAAGGATATCAGACTTTTTTATCAGTAATATTTGATGCGTAAAACAAATGTGCAGTATATTCAGAATCAATAGGAAACTTCTATGGACAGAAAGAAATGGACACCAGTGCAACGTACACACGCACCCTTTGGCTGGGTTGCATCCTGCAGCTTACAAGTCTCGACCTACACCGAGACAGAAAACCAGAGCTCAGTCTAAGCCTGGGGATTGGAGCACAGTAATTTTCAGGAAAGAGAAGTGAAATCAAGGCATGTTAAGGGTGAAACGATTAGTGTGTTCAGTCTTGGCTAAGCTGATTAAATAATGTGAGCCTGGATAGCTATAATTTTCCTCAACTGTGTATTTATTCTCTTTCTTCCAATTGTGGCAGAGGAGCTTTCCAAGGCGCTCATTTAACCACTGCGCCACACTGTACTTACTCTAGAGCCTCCGGCAGCTGACAGGGTTTACTTTCAAGAAAGCCTTCTGGTCAGCGTGATCGCTCAGAGAATGACAGCTCCTTCTGCCATAAGACATCATTTCAATAGAGAGGCCTTTCCTCAAAAACAGAGTAGTTTAGTCTAGTCAGTTAATCAAAAAGTATAATGCTAGGAGAGGCAAGTTTGTCATGTGGAAAACTTCTGATGCATTATCTCATCGACTTACCAAATGGGGTTCTGCAATGAAAATCACCCTGTCTACCGCCAGATGGAATTTTATGCAAGCACACTTGGAAACGTGCTAGGATAGTAAGGAGTTTCAAAGCACAGCTGGCGCGTGTGCCTAACGCAGGGCCAGAAGAACCGAGTTTATGAGTGCTTGCCAGACAGCTGACCTCTCAGTTTAGCCAATTATGTAAATCAAACCTGACGAATGATTTGTAAGAGGCACAGTTTCTTGTGGAAGCCCTGCTGTTGAAAAGCCCTATCCCGGGTCTAGACTGTTCGAAAAATTTCTTGCTTCCTTTCCAGTTTTGATTTGATTTGATTTTCCTGACTTGTGCTTTCTCTCCTCAAGCAATTGAGGACATACCTTTGATAAACTGATAGCCTTCATAAAGACGTAAGACTGGCAGAAACGGTGGAAGTTTAACCATTGTGATATATTTTTAAGGGCAGGTAGGAGTTCTTAAGAATTGATTAAATACCGTTTAAAGTGAAGAATGGCCATGCATATTTTGTTGTTGTTGTTTTGTTTTCTGGTTCCTTGAAGCCTAATCCAATTCCAGACAAAGATGATCATGGCACATTCCATTGGGACTGTGAGCAAATGCCCTGTGTGTGTGTGTCCAAAAGTTGTCTTGGGCCCCTATGCATTGAATAAGATTACTTTGTGTGGTGGAAGAGAAACATGCATTTCAGGGAGTTGTACCAGACTGAGGAAGAAAATCCTTTTGAGCACAATTCTCCGGAATGAAAAGGGAGGAAGAGCAGGAAGCCACGGGGCGGGGCGCGTCAGACTGTGCTCAGTGCGTGGTTCTGAGAGCGTCTCTGGGATTTGGAGGTTTTCTCTTTTACCCAGGATGCTGCACTCCTGCCCCCAGCCCCTGCCACGCAGCATCCATCAGACGAACTCAGTGTTACAGTTTGTGCTTCTGCCCAAAGTTTCAATTGGAAAAAGTCACTTGCCTTAAAAAAATGTGTTGACACCACTTCCTTGACTCAGAATGACTTTAGCACCTTCAGCTCAGGGACAATATAGTTACTTGATTTTGTAAAGCTGTTTTATTCTCAAATATCTGTAAGGTATGGTTTCCTACTGTCTTTTCCCAGACATCTAACAGTAAAATTCCCCTGAACTGCATTTATGTTTCACAGCTTCTCTTGGAGTGTGGAGAAGGAAAAGTAAGAAACAGATGGGTACGTATAGCTCTCAAACTACTAAAGAAAGGTAAGTTGTCTAATTATGAATTAATATACAAAACCCATAAGATTTCTTATATAAAATTGTTTTATATAAGCTGTTAGAAATTTACATAGAAAACATAAAGAAACAGTATATTCTGTTCATATTTGCATCAAAACCCACATAATATCAACAAATAAACTTAAAAACCCATTTGGAAGAGTATTGTAAAACTCCATCATGGGGCTAAAAAAACCTTGAATAAATAAATTAAATACTTTGTTTTGAGATCAGACTCTCAATATTTATCAAGCTTTGTTATTTAAGTACAAATCATGGAGGCTCATTCAAAGAGATGAGTTATGATGGTGCTTTTATCAGTTACCTAGAACATTGTTGAATGTATACCCTCTCCATATCAGCTCCTAATGGTGAATATTTGACTGTCTCCGATTTTTCTGTATTGGAAAGGTTTTACAAGAATTTGTTCATACAGTTGTTTTTATATACCCACTAAGGGCATTTCTAGAGTGCAATTTCTGGCTCAAAAAGCCTACATATTTAAAATTTCGGCAAATAATGTCAGACCGCCACCCATAATGCCTTTTTCTTCATATCCCTATTAACACTGGATGTTAGCATTCTCTTAAAATTTTGTGTCTTAGTCTACCAGACTTTCTCCAATATATATGTTTCCCTCAAAGTGGCTGCTTATACTTTAATATGTTGGGTTGTCTTGAAGATGACTAGTGGGTGCTGTTCATGTGTGATTATGGACACTGGCCTCTTGTTGCCTATCCTGCAAATAATTCCCTCTGACTCCCTAGTTGAATTTAACTTTATTTCCCTTTTGTTGTACAGAAGTTCTTCATTTTTATGTAGTCATGCCTGTCTTTTAGGTTTGAAGGCTTGTGTACATGTACAAGGCTTCTGGGTTTCATTTCTTACTTAGAAAAGCCTTTGACACCTGCCAGGTGCTTGGGAGCCAAGTTCTCAATCTAATTGTAGCAACCATGTGGAACCCGTGGCTACCAGTTTTTGACTCGTGGCTTCCACTCCAGGAAAGCAGACCATGGCTTTGACTCCGCACACACCTGCCTCTCCGGAGTTCAGGGTGCCATGAGCCTTGCTATTTCAGTCTCCAACGGGTCCGAGAAAAGTTGTGGATTGTCAGTTTGTTCAGGCTTTTCTTGTTGTAGGATGGGAGTGACAACTTCCAATCATTTTACATATGGAAGCTGAAACTGGGAGTCTTTTACTGCAAATTCCTTTCATTTAAGTGCTGAATGTATTTATGTGGCTGTCACGTAGGAAATTACAGCTCCTGGAAGAGGAACTGGTTTTGGAGGTGGCATGTCAGGAATCCATTTTATATATGTAATGCCTGAAAGAGCTTTCAGACAACTAAGGGAAGATCGTGGATGGTTGGATATACAGGTTTGAGTCAGGGACAGAGTTGGGGCTGGAGATAAAAAAACTCTGTATCAGCATCTGTGTAGTATTTAAAGTCTCCGGGAGTTTCCTGTTTCCCTCAGCTAATGTCCTGTATGCTGTAAGAATCTCAGTGATCTGGCTCTTGTCATTTCCCGGGCCTCTACTCCTCCCCTTCTGCCCTATTCGCTGAGCCTCCGCCGCACTGACCTCTTCACCAGTGCTCAAGAAATCAAGGGCTGCTCCTCCCTCAGCCTTTGCCCTTGCTATTTCCTCCGCCTGTAATGATTTTCCTCCGGGGGTCTTCCCTCACTTTCTCCAGGACTCAAAAATCACCTCCTCAATGATGCCTTATCTAAAATTATGTCCCGAAAATGCAGCCCCCTGGTGTCTCATGTCCCCCTTCTTAGAATGTGTCACTATCTTCCATTTGATGTCTGTTGTTTATCTCATACATTTCCCCCAAGAGATTGTAAGCTCCATAGAGAAAGGAACTTTTCCTGTTTGCGTCATTATCTCTC
>PVKM010032709.1:0-16286 GCA_004027735.1 Carollia perspicillata
CTCCTGCCAGGGAGATAAGCTTTGTCTCCTTAGTGGCTCACAGTCCGGAGGTCACTCACTCAGCCTTAGCCATGGGGTGTTTACAGCTCCTGAAACCAGGCAGGGCAGTTCCCAACAGAAAATATAATCATTGGGTACCCCAAAACACCAATGATGATAATAATAAAAGTTTACTTTTATTGATAATACATGTAGCATACTTAGAGTAATTCCTGGCCCAAGAGTATACCAAAATAAGCACTGTAAGTGAATTATGACTGTTTACTATGTACAGACACAGTTATAACCACTTTCCGTAATGTGTTTTACACACACCAATGAGAAAATGGAGGTTCAGAGAAACTCAGAGACTTATCCTCGTTACACATCTAGTACATTGCCAAGCTGAGATTCGAACCCACAGACTCAAGGCCACCTTGGCAATTCAGTCCACACATGGTGGAAGTGGGATTTAGAGCCAGCTAGTCTGACACCAGAGCCTATGCTCTTAATTACTTTGTCTCTCCCTAAATTACCAATATCCAAGAATGTATACACACATACATTTGTTCAATCAGATGTTCATATCAAACTATTCAATTCCAACATACTTGCTTTGGCTCAAGTTCATGTTCTTTTTGGCCCCAAGAGCCCCATACTTCAGAGCCAGTGTCAGCCTTTATGTGCAGGGACCTGCCAGCTCTCCCCTGGCTTATCCAAATGGGGACCAAGCCCTCAGTTTTAGCATGTCTTTCCTGCAGAAAGTGTCTGTTCAATGCCCAGAGAGGACCTGTATCCAGACGTAATCCAACTATCAATAACAACAAGCGTTTTTCTGGGTGCTATTCTGCCTCAGCTGAGTCAGCTCATTTTCAACTCAAAGACTAGTCTGGTGACAACCATGGAGGAACAGGTCTTTTGGCCCCGTGGAGTGGAGACCTGGGCTATACAAGGTCCAGCATGTGTAGATGATCACTTCAAAGGCATTCCTTCCGGAGTTTCTGGGCAGGAGTGTCCCTGGGTCCCTCTTTGCTACAGCCATCTGGCATTCATTTCTCAGGTCCCCTCCTGAGTTTTCTCCAGGGCCGAAGGAAAGGAAGGAATCATTTTTCTCTGGCCACCACAGTGCCTAAGGTGGAGTCACCTGATAGGCCCACAGACAGGGGTGTCAGACTCATTTTCACCGGGAGCCACATCAGCCTCGCAGTTGATGGAATTTGGGGCCAAATGGAATTTGAGGACTGTGTACATGTAACTGCTCCTTAACAGTTAAGCAAGAGCTCAGTGCTGCTGCCGGGTAGAAAGAAGGTGCCGGGCTGGATAAAACATGGTGGAGGACCGGGTTCAACCCACCGTCCTTGTGTTTGCCACCTGTGCCATCGAACAAAGGAACAGTTTTCTGCTGGTTAGAAGTCTGTTAGCCAAGGTGTGTAGGAGGCTCTGGAATGAGAAGTCAGCCAGCGGAGGAGAGGGGAGCCAGCGATTCAGCAGTGCTGTGTGGGGGCTTCTGGTTTCCTGGGGCAGGGATCTGGGAGCTGGGAGGAAAGGGGGAATAATATTCTCAGCCCATAATTCAGCAGTGACCACCAATGACAATCTACTGAACACGTGTTATTCTTTATCCGCTCTTCCCTCCATGGCAGGGCAGCGCCACGACATCACTGAGGTCATTACATACCCAGAGCATTCCTTTTTGTTTCAACAACAAGGACAAAAGCAATAAAGGAGATAAAGGGAGTGGACAGTAACAAAAAGCCTACATGATTTTCAAGGTAGCATAGACCTGGTAAGTCTAGATATTCATTCTTCACCACAATATTTCAATGTTTTGAATTGTATTCACAGTGTATTTTCTCTTCATTGAAATATGAATTTTTGTCATTAACCAGCTTGGTATTCTTGAGCATTTCTCTTAGTTTTTCAGATTTTTGGTTTTCCCATTTCTCTCCCTGATCTTGAAAACCACCCAGCTCTCTGAGAGGCCTTCAATAAATTTATCTTGATTTCACCTCGGTTCAACCCACTGCAAAATCCATTTGGATTTTTGGAATAATGTGCTAAATCAAACCTATCAAAACTTTTATCAGGTTGCACAAAAATTGGAGACCAAAAGGATATTAAAACTTGGATGTAATTCCTTCTTTAGGATAATATTTGCTTCACAGAGAGTGACTGCTAATAGTTACCGAGAAACTAGGACCTGCCAGATGCCATCCCTTCAGTGTTTAAAGAGATACCCAGTCATCACAGGCAAACCTGAAACCCAGCTCTGCCCACCACCATGACAGGCCTGCCCTGAGGCAGCTGGAATGCACACACATAGTCCTTTTGCCCTACCCCTTAACAAATAGAAAACTTTATTCTATTTTTACTTCTTTTATAATATCCTGCTCAACAGAGCATGACAAAAATATATACATTGACATCAACTGCTGACAATGCCCGTCCTATGCGAGCTCCAGGCACATGTTCGGATGAAGGGTGTTTCACCAAGTCCCGGGGTTGAAAGTTCCCCTTTTGGCTCTTCTACCATAGTCACTATTTCTCATTCCTCTCGGTCCACAGACCTGCTAGAGTACAGCATAAAACCACAGAAATGTTGAAAACAAGCGCTAGAAATAAGGGCAGTAAAGTCCCAACTGCACGTATGAAAGAAAACATGTGCATAAAACTATCCTCTAAGCATTTAAAATATATTTATCCTCAATTTGTCATTTTTGGATTCCAGAGGAATTAAAGACTGTGAATTAGAATAATGCACCAACTAGAGAGCAAAAATGCATTCAGTTTTGCCTCAGCCTGTCATCTGTGGTAAGTTTTTTTTTTTAGTTAAGCCCAATTTAAGCATAAAAATGAAATAGCTCAGAAAAGCAGGAGACGGCAACAGTCTCCTGACACCTTAACTGCTTTAACTCCTTTAACTGTGCACAGTTGTTCTAACAATTTTCAAGAAGTTAATATTCTTACTCCGCTCTTCTCTACAAACACTTATTTCTTATAAATATCTCATAACCTGTGGACATCAATAAGAATTCACATATATATTAACAAGCAGCACACGTGGTACTCTACAGTGTGATTACGTTCTAGAGGAGTACGTACCAACCTTTATCTCCTTAATATTTCATGATACACCTCTACTTTCTCCTCCTCACATCCCCTTTAATTTTATTTAATCATCTCAGCAATAGGGCAAAATAAGTATTGTTAGTTTGAGTTTATAAACGCTGGGGAAGCGAGTCAGGTTAGGGGAGGTTAAGTAACTTATTCAAAGTCTCACTGCCGTTACGTGACAGAATTAGCACCAAAACACAGACCAGTAAGTCTGCAAAACAAAACCAGTAAGTCACGTAAGAACATCCACTCCCTGAAACAGTCCAACTGATTCAGCTGCACAAGGACTCATGCGTTCAGACAGATTGCTCAACCCCAGGGCTTGTGTCATAGGACCGGGTATTAAATGCCCCCTGCAAAGTTTCAGACTGAAAACAAATCTGAGCAAACGAGATAAGCCATCAATAGAACCTCGCCTCCCAGAGGAGCGTGCTGCACAGCAGATGCTGAAAGTTTTATTCGCAGGTATGACATTCGATGTCTCTCGGCTTTTGTTTCCATTATTTACTTTTTTTTCCAAAGTCTTAAGTTTTATTCCATCTACAGTTTGGAAATAAGACGACACACTTTTCTTAACACCCCACCCTTTGTTCTTTCTCTACTTTTTTCCGCCTATTTTGCATTGCTGTGTATGTACTACTATTCAGGATCACTAAAAACTATTAAGGTTTTGCATAGCAGAACACATTAGTCTTTGAGTTTAGATATTTCATTATATGGTAAGAACAGGGAAGCAAAAAATAAAGACCTTCAGAATTACTCATTATATGTACATGATCCTCTGTAAGAAGCAGTATTAGCTACTAATTCCTGAAAGCCTATTATATACCAGAACTGTATCAAGCGCTTTCTGTATCTGATCTCATTTTATTTCAGCTGCAAGCTTTCAAGTTATTATCACAAATAAATCTGAAAAGCACAGCATCAAAAGTACAAAATAACTTGGCTGAAACTGATACCGATAGCTGGTGACAGAACAGGGTCTCCCGCTCGAGTCCGCCTGCCTTGCAGGCTTTATTTATTTTGTCTGTCAGAGTCAGACAGGCCTGGCTTCAAATCCCAGTTCTCTCAGCTACGGCAGCACTCAGACTGTTTGGAAAGGCAATAAATTAATGCAGAATGTGTGCGATAGACGTGAACAAGTGTGGCCTGTTCTGATACACCCTGAAAACACCTACAGAACGGAGCAGAGGCTTCTCACTGGAAGGGTCTGTCCTTTCCCGAAGGTGGGGGAAGAGGGTACCAGGCTGGGCGAGTGCCAACCTTGGACACCGTGTGTAGTAAATCACCCTTTGGGGTGGCAATTATGCAATTGCTACGAAAGAGACAGTGAGCGCACTCCAAACCGTGCCAGCTCCACGGGTAAGGAATTGCTGGAAGAACAGGCTGCACTCCTCGCTCGGAGGCTGGGCCTCTTCCGTTCGTTCCATGTGGTGTTTCTCCATCTTGCAGCCATAGCACCCTTCACAGAGCCACTGAATTGTCAAGGAACCAATAAAACTATCACTGTTACGTAAAACTGGCTGGTGCCCTGCCCTGAACCCCAGCTAATTAGAAGGGCATGTGCAGAGGATCCATGTTAGTCCAAGTGCGTGACCACGGCGACCTTTCACATCTGCAGCTTTGGCCAATCATCTTGGGTTGGGCCACGCTGGAAAGTATGTCTGATGTCCCCAGCCATGGGCTGGTCTATCTGATTCAGAATGTCAGAATGTCAACACACCCTCTTCTTGGTGGCATTTTTTTTTTTTTTTTTTTGCATTTCTTCCCGATGTGTCATTAGTAAGTGACCTACAAGGCATACAAATGCTTCCGCCCTTTTCCGGTGACCTGACGCAGCTCTTGGCTAGTACTCCTCCGAGACAGGTCTGGGAGTGGAAGAACAGGACACTGACGCCCGAGTCCACATCACTGGCAGGTACAGACAGAAATGGTTACATAGCACCTACCCAGACAATGGCTCTGGCAGTTTTTATTCTCTTGTTTCCCAAAAAGTGAATGCATTCCATCTTCCACTTTTAATTTACCAGGCTGGGTTTGTTTCTTATTTTGTATAGGGGCAGTGTTTTCAGACACAGAGACAAATCCCTTTGCACTTTGTAGCACTGCCCACGTGGCAGCTGACGGTCAGCACTTACTTAAAGCAAGGCAGGTTTACCTTTTAGAGATCCAAACGTTCCTCCCACCTAACAGGTGAATCTAAGCTTTCTCACTGTATCAAGATAAATCCATAAATGGAAGGTAACACTGGTGTCATTCTGGAAAAAGAGAAGAGAAAAACAGGATTTTTTTTCTAACCTAGAAAAATATAGACATGTTTCAAAGTCACCTTTTCAGTTTCATGTGAGTAAAATTTTATTTATCTGTCAATCTTACATGGCTACAAGAGATAAAACCAAAGATGAGTGTAATGAATCCACTGATCTACAGTTGAAAAAGAATGTAAAGTAGCTCCAACCTATACATGGGTACCATATATCTGTGACTTTATTTTCTTATTTTCCATATTTTCTTATGGAAAAATGGAAAGCGAACATGGATAGAAAGAATTTGGTTACACAAGAATGTCATGAGAATAAATGATCAAGGAATAGGCCACAGCATGACTTTGAAGGCGTGCCCACAGCATTAATTCAACGTAAAAATGACAGAAGTGACTGGCCAGTTACCTAAGTCTGTATTATGTTTCTCGGCCTATCCTGTCAGTGGGCTTGGTAATTATACTAGAATCAGGGTCCAAAGGCTGCCTGAACTATGAAAATGTCTCTTCAGCACAACCTACAGCAATTTTGTGGCTTTAGGAAGCAATATATTCCAATTTTTTTTAAAGCCACCACAACAGAGTTTGAAAGATCTCTTGCCCACCTAAGGATCTCTCAGCAGAATTTGGGAAAAGAATTATCTCTGGAAGAGTGGAAACAAGAACGGAATAAATAAGAGTGCCAGACTTATACTTACCTCTTATTAAGAGGAACCTCAGACTCTGAAACGGCAGCAGCCGTGCTATTTACAAGTGAGCGCATAACCAAGTCACGACTACCACAGCCATTTCAGAGCGTCTGGCAAGAGATACTCACTAGGATTCAGTGCTAACCCTGAAATGTTCCCTACGTCAAAAAGAGTTCTCCCAAATCAAAGATCCTCAGCCTGAGGTCCATGAATAGGCTTCAGGGCAGAGTATAATCCTGTATGATAAATTGTATGAGAATAGGGACTTTATAGATTTTCCTATGGAGAGAGTATGTAGATGTTATTAAATCCACAAAGGGCCTTACGAATACAGAAAAAAACCCAAAGAGTAAGGACAACTATTTTGGATCCTGAACAAAAGAGACCGTATTGTTCATTCTAGCTTTTCTGTTTTAAGGGTCTCCCCTCTTAATAAATCCCACAAGGGCACCTGAGAAACATAAGATGTTATTTGAACATTACCACTTAGTCACTAATGACCAATGACTTTTTATTTAATTGGGAGATTAAATAGGAGAATGGGTATGCGGCACAGGGGCCAAGACATAGAAATGTGTAGCGTTAGGTTAGTGCTATTTTTAATGCATCATGTGTGATAACTAAAGACGTATTTAATCTGCAGTTGGACAGGTCTCACCAAGAAAGTCAAACCCGAGAGATCCAACGGACTAAAAGGAATAGGCCGGTATAACCCTATGGTTCAAATGAGTAGCCCTGGCTGCTGTGGCTCAGTGGATTGAGTGCGGGCTGTGAACCAAAGGGTCTCTGGTTCGATTCCCAGTCAGGGCACATGCCTGGGTTTCGGGCCAGGTCCCCAGTGGGGGCCATGTGAGAGGTAACCACACATTGATGTTTCTCTCCCTCTCTTTCCCCTTCCCTTCCCCTCTCTCTAAAAAAATGAATAAATAAAATATTTTTAAAAAATTAGTAGCCACAGTGGCAGTTCTGGCACTACATTGGATTGGTTGGCAGGTGATAGGCAGAGCTCCAGCCCAGGAAAGGGGCAGAGTTCCCTGCAAAGAGGGGCAGCTTCGGGCAGCAGGGACCTAGCACTCACCAGAGTTCAGGTGTAGCACCCACTCTTCCCACTCTCAGGGAAATGGATGGAACCTCACGGAACGAGTGTACTGAAGGGCAAAGCGCAGCATCCGATTTGGTCTACTTGAAAGAAGGCCTAGTTAGTGGGCTCGTAAGAATCTCCTTGGCCAGGGACAAAATTGGCACAGAAGTTGGAGACAAAGTTGGACCTACAGGTAGGTGTGAAGTAGTCCCAGCTGCCAGAAGTAGAAGCCAAGTAGATCATTATTCTATAAACATTTACAAATGGATCTCCACTGCCAAAAAGTAACAATAATAAAAAGCTACACCACTGCTTTAGAGATTTCTACTAGTCTCCCATCTCAAAATACTCACCCTGCTACCTCTTCTCCATCATAGACCATCCAGTTGGAGTGGATTCCTGCTCTCTGCCTGCCCCTGGGGCCTTAGATTTTTGGCCTGTTTCTTGCTAGTCTGTATCAAGTGACAGTTGGATCACACGTCATCTTCCCACCCGTCCCTCCAAGACTACCCTCTCACTGTGTGGCCCTGACTCTCAAGACCTCAGCTTGGCTGGAGGCCCAGATCCCAACTCACCTGGGAGGAGAGGTAGAAGGTGTTCAGGGAAGGGCATTGGATTTGGAGGCAGAAAAACTGGACCTGCGTTCAAGTGGTGCCCTTAGTGAGCGGTGTTGCTTTGGATAATAACAGCTATCACCAACTGAGCTCTTCATGATGAAATAAATCACACTTAATCTGCATGAAGCCCTGAAGTGAGTTATAATATTATCTGCATTTTACAGTTAAAGAGACAGAGGCCCAGAGAGGTTAGTGATGTTTCCCAAAGTAATGGGGCTGGGACATCAGCAGAATTATTACTCAATCGCAGGCAGTTCAGACTGCAACCCAACTTGCTCCATTATTTCACCAATGCTTAACTTCAGGGACAGACACAGTTATAAAGCCGACCTCTGTGGAGGGAGGGACCGTGCGCCTAAAACACCAAACAGTAGTAAAAGCAAAAATGTGATATGGACTCTGCGTGTTGTAGAAACATAAAATATTTTTCTTTATTATTGTGTCCTCTTTATCAGTTTTAATTTCATCCCTTTTTTTTTTTTTGGTACCTCTTTTTGTAGCTTTGAAGAAATAAATTCTTTGCGATTAAAAGGGACATCTTTTCCTCCCATGTCACTCCCTCTGGCACATTCAGAAGTAGTGTGTGACCTTGTCTGAGCCCCATGCCTTCTGCTGCGAGCACCGTCTTCCGGACCAGCCTCTGCTTTCTCCCATTCTCTTGCTTTTCCAGGCTCCTCAACCTTCCCTCCAATGTCGCCCACCTTCTGTTAATAGGTCATTCTCGGCCTCTTTGACACTTCTCTGGGTGCGTGCTCTTGCTTTTCAGCATTAGGTCTTCAGACTACCATCCCCACAGCTTCCTTTTCCTTGTTCCCTTGTTCCCACTGATCGCTCTTTTTCCTGTGTTTTAAACTCTTTTCACTTCGGTGGATCATTCTCTCCCCGTGAATTTTAAAAGTAGACCAGTAGATAGAACCTACTGCTGTAGGGAGATTCCCTAAAGGCACTAGTCCTGGTGAGATGAGTTTTATCCACAACGTGATGGTTCCTAACATTGCAGACTAGCCGGCAATGACCAGTGGGCCCCCGAAATGGGCAGCCACGCTCTTGGGAAGAGAAACATCAGAGAGGACAGGCTGCACTGCTCACAGAGGTCAGCATTCTCAGGGCAGTGGGGGTGTTCAGGGGCATCATGGGCCAGCAGTCATGAATCATAACCACTGTTAGCAGAAGCCAGAGGAGATGCCCACAGAGCCCCTGTTCTGCTTGTTAGGCCCAACATAACTGCAGTAAAGGAACGAAGCATAGTGCTAAGGCAAACATACCACTTATGAACGTAAAGGTAATTAAAGTCCTTTTTTAAAAAAAAGAATAAAGGACTAACACTAGGTTGAACTTTTTAACCTCCCCCTGCCAAAGAATGTACCAAATACTCTTACTACCCTAACTTCTACTCAGTGTTTCTGATATTATATATTCTTCCCTTTCTGACATTTTTGCTGATGCTTGCTATGGTTTTATCTGGCCCTTCTTTGTGCATTTTAAGCATTTACCCCTTTCCTTCTGTTGTTATCACATGAAACTATCTGAACAATTACGTGCAACCTACACCGTAGGTTTAGCTTTTCTGGTTTATACTTACCTTGACTTAAACTTTTTCTGGTGGGGCACTTGTGGAATGGCGGGTTCCTATCAGGTCTGCCATTTTAGCTGTTCCTCTCCCCTCCCCACAAGCAGAGAGTTATGTTACAGTGGTTTGTTAGGGTCCCTTCAAAAATCAACTTTCTGTTACCACATAACTAAGACGGCACTAGAAATGTGCAAAACTCGTGAGCATAAACATTAATGAATTGTCACAGTGTTGCTTCTCCCAGCTCTCTACCCACTAGGACATGACAATGCACTTCCCAGCGTCCTGGAAGCCCCACCTCTTCCCAAGTACCACCCTGCACTTCTCCGTAAGGAAGTCTGTCCTGACTTGTAATATCATGAATTAGCAGCGCCTGCTTTTGAACTTTATGTGGATTCTTCTATATATTCTTATGAGAATATCTGCTTTCATTTGCATTATGTTGTTGAGATTTATCTTTGTTGATACCTGTAGGAGCAATTATTCACTTTTAAGGCTGAATGCCAGTCTGCTACATGAATATGCAGTACTGCCATTAATTTATCCATGCTGGACAACTGGGTTGTTTCCAAGTCTTTGCTATTACAAACAATATTGCTATGGAAAATCTTAATTCTTCTTTTGGTGTATATATGAATATGTCCATTGGATCTTTATGTAGCAGGGGAATTGCTAGGTCATACAAATGCGTCTTCATGTTTAACAGATACTTCCAGCTTCCCCAAAAGTTGCACCAACAGCGATGAGAGTTCCAGTTGCCCTACATCCTCACCGACACTGGGCATGGTCAGTCTCATGTCCACTCGCCATCCTGGAAGGTGTTAGAGGTATCTCATTAGGGTTTTAATTTGCATTTCCCTGTTTACTAAAGGAGTTGAACATCTCTTCATATGTTTTTTGATCAACTGAAAATCTTCTTCATGAAGTCCCTGTTCAATATCTTGCCCACTTTTTCTACTCAATTGTCTGATTTCCTTTATTGATTCATGAAAGTCTATATATTCTTTGTCAGCTATACACACAGCAAATTTTTAACCCTTTGTCAGTTATACGTGTATTAACTTTTGTCAAATGTGTAACAAAAATCTTCTCCTACTCTGCACTTGCCGTGTAGTCCAGTTTGCTCATCTTTATAGCTAGTGCTTCTGTGTCCTCTTTTAGACATTTTTTTTGCCTAATACAAGGTTATGAAAATATGTCTTATCTTGAGGCTCTGCAGTTTTACATTTCACTTTTAGACCAGCCATCAACCTGGAATTGATTGTTTACAAGGTGTGATTCAGGGGTCACTTTTTTGTTTTTGTTTTTGTTTTCCACATGGGTATCCAATGGACCCAACATGACTCAATGAAGAATTGCCCTTCCCCCCACCTTTCTTCAGGCCCAGCTTTGTCATGAATCCAGTGGGGTCTATTTCCAGTCTCCCTGTTCTATTCCATTAGTTTATTAGTCTGTCCCAGCACCAGTTCCACAATTTCTTAATTACTTATTTTGTAGAGTGAGCTGAAACACTTTTTTCCTTTTTCTGTGATATTCCTCAACTCTTCTACATGAAATTTGGAATCAAATTGTCAATGCTTACCCAATGTGATCAGTAGTAAAACTGATCAAATTGATCTGGACGTTCTTGATGTTTTTCAGCAGGTAATCGGATACATCATTTCTTCATGACACATCACAACAAGAGCTCTTACATGTAAATATCCATCCAGCCCCTTTCTGTCGAAGGCAGTTCACAGAGCACCCGTGTGCACCTCCTTAGCACACAGAGCACCCACCCCTCCCTGAGGGTCTCTGTGCTCTGCTCGGCTCCCTCTGCTTGTCCCTAGCCCAGAGCCCTAGAGAATTCAGGACCAGGGCTGATGATGCTATTGTCCTCTGGTTTCTAATCTGCTCCCTTTTTCCTTTCTAAAAACATACTTGGTTAAAAGTCCTGGCTTCATTTTGTTGGTCATTTCGTCTTTCTCCCATGAAAACAGCAGCCAAAAATTATCTAGACAAACCTAAAAAGTCTTTCTGAACTTGGAAATAAGAACATTAGACCCAGGAGCATTTCCCCTCTTCAACAACATGAGTGTGCTGCTCATTTCTGGAACTAAGATGCCTGTTTTGCATCTGTAGCCTTTGACTGAAACTTTAGTGTGAGTCACATTCTTTCTCCAAGAGAAGGGAAGAAAAAGATTGGCTTTAGAGTCAGAACAACTTGGGTTCAAACCCAGGTTTCACATTTGGTCGCTCTGCTTCCAGCCAATTGATTGATGAGAAAAACTACAGGTGACAATATGTTTTAAGCTTCTAAAACCGTGCCTGGTTCTTAGGGGTTTCTTGTCAACTGCTGCCTTTTCATCCTTCCATTTCAGTATTGTTCTCTTAAAACATATTTTATATAGACTATAATCTTCATCTTTGGGGGCTATGATTACCTTCCTGTCTTCATTCTTAATCCTTCCATCCCCCTCCCTTCCTTTCTGTTGGCACACAATAAAATCTCAAGACATCATGCTTTCCTTATTGCTTACAATCTTGTTCTTCTCTTAGAGTCTTAGCTCTAATTATAATTGCTTGTATCATTCATCTATAAATTCTCCATCTTCTTTTAAACTCTGCTATTTCTGTTCGTGCTTCCTGTTAACTTTTTTGCAGCTAGGCACCTTGTTGATTCTCAAGACTGAGGCGTTTTTGCATCCAGCACCGTGAGGCCAGTGGACTGCCTCTGAGCATTGCAGCCTTGCTTTCGGTCACCTCCGTGAGCGCCTCTTCTGGGGTTCCCACCCCCACAAGCCACACTTGCCCCCGTTGTCACCTCCTCACTGCTGCAGCATATTCACTGCCTGCCGCCTCACTCCCTGAAGCCACAGATGGGCAGGAGTTACTCTATTTGAAGCTAATGTAGGGAGAATGTATCTTCTCTTTAGTATAACATCTCCTCTGATGCAGCCCACTAAGTGCTACATTGAACATCTTCATCACGAACAGACGGTAATGAAAACAGCTCTTTTCACTTTTATTATACATCCAGAAACGTATCTCTGTAATAGGAACCAAAAACAAGCATGGAAGAGCCCCCCTCTCTCAATGACGGGGCTGTGGTTGGGGCAGCTCATCAGGCTGACTTCTCCCCTTAGGATGGGTTCTTTCCAAAAAGAACCTTAAATTCTTCTTACAAAGAAGCACCTGGCAGGCAAGTTGCACTGGTTCCCAGGGAGGCTCAGGCATGTCTAAATGAGCTGCGATGGAGAATGAACTTCAGCTGGGGCCTCTGGACACTAGCGCTGTCAAGTGCACCAAAAAAACCTGCCCTGTTACACTGTATGCACTGAGGCTAGGAATGGGCCTTTGTCATTTTTTTCTCCTACAACACAGTTGGATTCCCCTCCCTAGGCTGCCCTTCTTGTTATATATAGGGCAGGTGACTTGACCTTCAATAAGTTTTTCCTTTCACATTTCATTTGGAGTAACACACGTGTACTTATCTGATCTTCTCTCTTCACCAGAACATAAATCTTCCAAACATGATTTCATTTTTAAGACATCCATATTGTGGTTTGAATAAAGAAAAATTCCTACCCTGTAAAACTTTCCTCCCTTACTGACCAGCAAAAACAGCCACAATCCAGGTCTTTCTGCTAAATATATTTCCTTTTTGGTGTTTAGTCTTATTCCTTGTACCAAGTCACACCCCCGTGTCTCTGGCCTGGACTCCCCAAAGTCTCCTAAAGTTCTGGGTGCTCTTGCAGCACAGAAACACAGTGTGCTCAGGTCAGAGTGCTCCAGGGGTCGGAAGGCCAGAGGCTTTGGGATGCACGTGAGGACGTTGAGACCAAAAGTTTCAGCAACTAGCTCAAGGTCACACATGAGGAAATACCACCACCAGCCCCATTTGACTTCATATTTTATTTTTTGATGTGCAGGAGTAACATCGTATTGCCCCAAAAGTGTGTGGCTATCACAGCAGAGTGATTTTTTTTTCTAAATTTTGCATCCTAGAATATATTTCTCTTACTATTGTTTGGTTTTTACTCAGGACAAAGTTAAATCAAGCACATTTATAGGGCAAATTTGGTATACAAAGCCAAAGATTAAGGAGCCTTAAGGAAACTTGAGTGAAGACACAAATATTTCTTCCCCTTGGCCCCATCCTATCTGGCTAGAATTCTAAGACAGTAATGAAGCCAGTAGTTCTATTTGCCTTCCCATTGGACTGAGCCTACGCCTATGTGAGAGAGAGGCCTAGGATTCTGTCCATCCCTCCCCATGGCTCAGGGGTAGCACTGAAATCCAAAACCCCTTCTAATCTTCTCACTCTATGGGTTGACACAAGGCATATTAGTTCCAATAAAAACAATTTAGAATTATTTGTATTACTACTTCTCTCCTTCATTCACATGGTCATAGATATATTTATAAGAGTAGGTTGTCTTAAGAATACTTTACCTTTGTTAAAACAATTTGTTAAATACATTTATTCAAATGAGGGTAACACTCATTCTTCTCCTTTAACAAAGGAGTATAGTTAGGAAGCTGATCGAAGCATGATCGTGGTGTTACCTGGATGGTCAGTAGCTGAAGAAGACAAGAACAAAGATGTCAGATTCATACCCTGATGCCTCATTTCCTTAGAAACTACTTTGACTTGCCTGTTTATCTCCAGCTTATTGATTGCCAACCCTTCCATGTTGTCAAGGGTTACATGAAAATGCTTGCTGATGAAAGGGATCCATTCACTGTTTTCAAATCAAAGACTTTGTTGAGCTTCTTAATCAAGAACCACTTCATGGCATTTTCAACCTGCTATAGTCAAGTCACTGTTCTATATGCTGCCCAGCATCACCTACCTCACTCAGAGTTACGAGAGTACACAATGATCATAATAACATATTCAGAGCAAGCCATAAAATCCAGATTGGATCATTCCCCTCTCACATGCAAGAAAAACACCAAGGTTGAGGGAGAAAGAGCAGGGCTGTGCATTCCAACACTCAATGAGCGATTTGTTCAAAGCCAAACCTCGGATGGAGACTGAATAAGCAACCTTTTTAGTTTATTCTAACAGTATGAGAAAGGAAGCAAATATTTTTATCCATGTAGTGCCACCGAGCTCTGCATTTTACATAGTGCAGCTACAATTCTTGCCATAGAATCATGAGTCTCCAGAGCAAGCTATGGATTCCTTTTAAAGAGTCTTTTAAATCACTCAAAGATTAAACACCTCAACTTCATGCGAGAAAACACAGTTATCCAATTATCTCTTCCGTGTGTTTGATTTCTTTGAAAAACTGTTTCATGAGGTAACACCCACAAAAGTAGATTTAATAATGCAAGTGTAAATCTAATTCAGAAAATGCAGCTTTGAACAATTACATACTTAAATCTCCTTGAAACCTAGACATCATCCAATACAAGAGAAGAAGAGCAAATATTTAACTTGAAATAAGTAGCTCTTGGATCCAATGGCATAGTCTAATGGAATGAACAAAGTCCAATGTTTAAAAACTACCTCCATTTCAATTACTTTGTCATTACGAGCAATTCATTTAACCTTGCATAGGGGTAGAGAACTCCAATGCTAACTGGTACTAAATATGGAATTGTCAGTAATCTGATTGTACCTAACTGATAGGATTAATAAAAATATCTGTAGGATAATTTGAGAAATAGCAACATAAATGGAGTCTCTGAGTCCAGGAGATGGAAACAGGGATCAACAAGCAAAATGTTTCAAAGTAACAAGTGGAAAATCTTTTGTAGGAAAAGGTGAGTGGTTGTCCTTTGAGCTTTTGCTGTTTGTCACGTGGCTTATAACTAACCGACCTCATATGTTCCAGGATGAGACGGCTTCACTAGGGAATTCTATCAGAGAAACTGATGAAAGAAACAACAATTCTGCACAAACCCTTCTAGAAATAGAAAGATAAGGCTTACCAATTCATTTTAAAAGGTGGTGTCACTCTGACCAAAACCAAAGATATCATAATAAAACTACTTACTATTAGCCTTTATTAGCATGGAGACAAAAAACACAACAAAATACTAGCATGTCAAATCCAGCAACATATGAAATGATCATGTCATCACCAGTGGCATTTATACCGGCAATGCAAGGTTGGTTCAACACTGGAAATCAATCGATGACACTCACTATACAAACAGACTGAAATGAGACAAATAATAATCTCAACAGAAGCACAAGCATTTTTACAAAATAGATTATCATTCACGATAAAAACTCTAACAAACCTAGAAATAAAGAAAACTTCCTCAACTTCATAAAGAACACTTATACAACCTAAAGCTAACATCATACTTCATAGAAAAACTGAATGCTTCCCCCTTAAAATCAAAAGCAAATGATTTGGGAACAATTGAAAATCTATGTAAAATAAAATAAAAAGTAAGTAACCTCAATCCATCCCTTGTATAGTGTACAAAACCTAAAAATAAACAGTTGAAGAAAACACAGGAGAAAATTGCTGCCACCTTAAGTTAAGCAAAAACTTCTTAAAACACATACAAACAAACAAAATTATAAAAGAAAAAAATCAATAAATTACACTTCATTGGAACGAAAAGATTCTATTCTTCAGAATATTGCTAAGGAAATAAAAAGAGAAGTCACAGCTGTGAGAAAATATCTGCAAAACGTCTACAAGCATACCTCATTGTATTGGACTCCCTTCATTGTGTTCAGAGCTACCAGTTTTTACAAATGAAGGTCCGGACAACTCTGCATTGAGCAGGCCTGTTGGCATCATTTCTCCACTAGCATTTGCTCATTTCATGTCTCTGGGTCACATGTTGATGAATCTCACAATGTTTCAAACTTTTTTATTAATGGGTTGGCCAAAAAGTCCATATGGTTTTTTCCATAAAATAAAAGACACATTTTTCATTTTCACCAACAACTTTATTGATGTAGATATTTTGAGTATATTGGCTATTTCTCGTATGATATAACATTGATTGTTCTCAATTAATG
>PVKM010032710.1:0-16285 GCA_004027735.1 Carollia perspicillata
TTTGGGTTAGGGGTACTTTTAGGTTTATGGTTAGTTTTAGGGATAGCTTTTGGGATGGTGTTAGGGTTTTGGCTAGCGTAATGTTTACGGTTAGGTTTAAGGTTATGGTTAGTGTTAGGATAAGGTTTACAGTTAGAGTTAATGAATGATATGGCTCACCTAAGCCTAGAGCTAGGGTTAGCCTAGGTCTAGGACTTGAGTTAGTGTTAGTGCTACAGCTAGGGCTAGGGCTAGGGCTAGTGATGTGGCTAGGGTTAGGGCTAGCTATAGATTTAGGGTTAGGGTTAAGTTTATGGCTAGTTTTAAGTATATGTTTCATGGTAGAGCTAGGGATAGTGTTAGGTTTAGGGTTAGGCTTAGAGTTAGGGTGAAATCTAGTTCTAGGGCTAGGGTTAGGACTGGAGCTAGGGTTAGAATTAGGGTTAGTGGAAGGATTAGGGTTAGGTTTAGGATTAGCATTATGTTTAGGGTTCTGGATAGAGCTAGATTTGTGCTAAATTGTGGCTTAGGTCTAGTGTCACACTTACGGTTAGGGTTAGGGTGATTGGTAGGGTTACCTCTAAGGGTAGTGTACAGGTTATGGATAAGGTTAGGTTTAGGGCTAGGGATTCATTTAGAATTAACCATAGGTCCAGTGCTAAGGTTAGGACTAGTGTTAGGTTTAGAGTTAATGTTAGGGTTAGGGTTAGGGCTAGGACTATAGCTAGGTCTACAGCTAGGGATAGGGTTAGCACTAGGGATAGGGTTAGGGTTAAGGGTAGGGTGAGGTTTATGTGTATGGCTCAGGCCAGTGTTAGGTTTTGGTTTAGTGTTTGGGCTAATGATGGGGCTAGGGTAAGGCGTAGAGCTAGTGTTTGCGTTTGGTTTATGGTTAGGGCTAAGGCTAGGATTATGCTTAGGGTTAGTGTTAGTGTTTCTGCTAGGATCAGGGATATGGCTAGCACTAGGCTGAGGGATGGCTATGGTTAGGCATAGGGTTAATATTTGGGTTGGTGTTTGGGTTACTGTGAGTTTTTGTGTTAGGATTTGGACCAGGGTTAGGTTCAGGGTTATGTTAATTTAGGGATAGGGTTAGAGCTAGGGCAAGGTGTAGGGCAAGAGTTAGGTTGAGGGTTAAGTTTAGGGTTTCTGATAGACACAGTGTTACGCTTACGTTTATGGTTAGGTTAAAGATTAGGACCTGAGCTACGGTAAGGTATAGTGTTAGCTTAAGGTTTTGGGTTATGGTTACAATTACAGTTATGGCTAGGGTTGGGTTTAGGGTAAGGTTTAGAGGTAGGATTAGAGGTAGGTTTAGGGTAAGTATTAGGTTTAGTGGTAGGACAGGGGTTAGTGTTAGGTTTAAGGTTACAAGTAGTATTAGGGTTAGGTTAAGATTACAGATAAGGCTATAATTAAGGTTAAGTTTAGGTTTAGGGCTATGGTTAGTGCTAGGATTATGATTAGACCTAGGTTTCATGTTAGTTTTAGGGTTTGGGCTAGGGCTAGAATTAGTTTAGGTTTAGATTTAGGTTATGTTGAAGGCTAGGGTTAGGGTTAGGGTTAGGGTTAGGCTTAAAATTAGGGTTAAGGGTAGTTCTAGGGCTAGGGTTTGGACTGGGGCTAGGGTTAGGATTTGGGTTAGTGGTAGGGATAGGCTTAGGTTTAGGGTTAGGATTTGCTATAGCTATAGTGATTTGGTTAGGTTTATGGGTAGGGTTATGTCTAGGGTTCAGTTTATGGTTAGGTTCAGGGCTAGGGATAGATTTTGGTTATGGTTAGGGTTAGGGCTAGGTTTAGTGTTAGTGTTAGGGTTAGGATAAGGGTTGGGCTATGGGGAGCATTAGATTTAGGGCTAGGGGGATGGCTACTTCTAGGTTTTTGTTAGTTTTAGGGATAGGTTTAAGGATCGTGTTAGTTTTTTGGCGCACTTAATGTTTAAGGTTACGGTTAAGGTTACGTTTAGTGTTCCTATAAGGTTTACAGTTTGAGCTAATGAATGATATGTCTCGTCTAAGACTAGAGTTCGGGTTAGCTAGGTCTAGGTCTTGGATTAATGTTATTGGTGCAGCTATGGCTAGGGTTAGGGCTAGGGCTAAGGTTAGGGCTAGAGATAGATTTAGTGTTAGGGTTAGGTTTAGGGATAGTGTTAAGCTTAGGGTTAGAATTAGAATTACGGTTAAGGGTAGTTCTACTTCTAGGGTTAGGGCAAAGGCTAGGGTTAGGATTAGGGTTACTGTTAGCATTAGGTTTAGGGTTCGGGTTAGGGCTAGAGCTAGATTTGCAGAAAATTTTGGCTTAGAAATAAGGTCAAGATTAGGGTTGGGTTATTGCTAGGGTTAGGGTTAAATTTAGGGGTAGGGCACGGGTTCAGGATAGAATTAGGTTTAGTACTAGGGGTACGTTTAGGGTTAACGATAGCTCCACCACTAGGATTAGGGCTAGGGTTAGGTTTAGAGTTAGGGTTAGGGTTAAGGTTAGGGCTACGGTTATAGCTAGATCTACGGCTAGGGATTGGGTTAGCACATGGGATGGGGTAGGGTTAAGGTTAGGGGTAGGTTTATGGGTATGGCTCGGGCTAGGGATAAGTTTCAATTTAGGATTTGGGCTAGTGTTGCGGATAGGGTAAGGATTACAGGGTGTGTTAGAATTAGGTTTAGAATTAGGGCTAGGACTAGGGTTATGCTTAGGGTTAGTGTTAGGGTTTCTGCCAGGATTAGGGATAGGTTTAGCTCTATGGTGAGGGATAGGATAGTAGTTAGTGAAGGTTTGCATTAGGGTTAGGATTAGGGTTACTGTGAGGTTTAGGTTTAGGGTTATGACTAGTGTTAAGTTTAGGATTATGTTTATTTTAGGGATAGGGTTAGAGCTAGGGCAAGATGTAGGGCTAGGATTATGTTGAGTGTTAGTTTTAGGGTTTCTGATAGGGACAGTGTTACGGTTAGGATTATGGTTAGGTTAAAGGTTAGGGCTAGGGCTAAGGCAAGGGCTATGGCTTTAGGTTTGCATTATGGTTACCGTTACAGTTAGGCTAGGTTTGGATGTAGGGTAAGGTTTAGAGGTAGGATTAGAGGTAGGGTTTGGGTTAGGGTTACATTTAGGGGTAAGACTAGGATTCGGGTTGGTATTAGGGTTATGGTTAGCATTAGGGTGAGGGTTGAGGTTGCGGAAAGGGCTAAAATTAGGGTGAAGTTTAGATTAGGACTAGGGTTAGTGCTAGGGTTATGATTAGACCTAGGTTTCCTGTTTGTTTTAGGGTTAGGGTTACTTTTAGTGTTTCGACTAGGGCTAGAAATAGTTTACAGTTAGGTTTAGGTTATGTTTAGGGCTAGGGCTGTGGTAGAGTTTATGGTTTGTTTTAAATTTAGGACTTTTTTAGGGGTAGAGCAATGGGTAAGGTGATGGGTAGGCTAGAGTTAGCATGACGGTTAGCATTAGGGATAGATTAAGGATTACTGTGAGTGTTAGGGTAAAGTTTAGGGCTAGGAATAGAGTTAGGATTAGGGTTAGGAGTAGGGTAGGGCTTGAGTTTGGGGTAGGGTAAGGTGTATGGCTAGGATTAAGCTAGGGTTAGGTTTTAAGGTTTCTGCTTCTGATAGTGTTATGGTTATGGTTAAGATTATGGTTTGGGCTAGGTCTAGGGCTATTTAAATGGCTAGGAGTAGCGTTAAGTTTTGGGTTATGCTTATGGCTATGGTTAGGTCTAGTGTGGGTTCAGGTTTAGGGTTAGAGCTAAGATTAGTGCTATGGCTAGGATTAGGGTTAGGCATCGGCTTAGCGGTAGGGCTATGGTTACGGTTAGGTTTCAGGGTAGAAATAGGGTTAGGTTAGGTTTATGTTTAGTGGTATGATTAGCATTTGGGCGAGGGTTAGTGTTCGGGATAAGGTTAGTGTCCATTTTAGGTTTAAGATTAGGTCTAGAACTAGAGATAGGTCTAGGGTTAGGTTTAGGGCTAAGGCTAGGGTTCATTTTAGGACTAGGGCTAGGGTTTTGGTTAGTTGCATTTCTAGAGGTAGGTATTGTGTTAGGATTATGGCTAGGGTAAGGATTACGGTTAGGTTAGGAGAATGGTTGGGGTTCGATCAAAGGTTAGGGGTCAGTGTAGTCTTATGTGTATGGCTCAGGCTAGAGCTAGTGTTAGGCCTAAGGACACAACTAGAGTTAGGGTTAGGGCTAGGTGTAGGAATAGCATTATGCTAGGATTAAGTTAACTGTTAGGGTTCCAATATGGAGACTAGTGCGGATAACATTAGTGTTAGGGTTAGGGCTACGGCTTGGGCTACGATAAAAGCTTGGGAGGGTTAGGGTGTGTGATAGCATTAGGGTCACGTTTAGAATTGCTGTGAGTTTTAGGGTTAGTGTTCGGGCTAGGACCAAATTTTCTTTGTGGTTATGTTTATTGTTGTAGCAGTGATAGGCTTAGGTTTAGGGTTACAGTTTCTGATAGGGATAGTGATACAGTTAAGGTTAGAGTTAGGGTTATGTTTAGGGTTAGGTTTTGGGTTAGGGTTAGGGCTAGGGATAGGAATTTGTTTATGGTTAGGGTTAGGTTTTGTGCTAGGGCTATAGCTAGGGCTAGGTTTAGTTTTAGTGTTAGGGTTAGGGTAAGGGTTTGGGCTAAGGCTAGGGTTATGGTTAGGTATAGGGGTAGGGCTACTTTTAGGTCGACAGTTAGTTCTAGCGATAGCTTTAGGAATCCTGTTAGGGTTTTGACTAGCGTATTGGTTATGTTTAGGGTTAAGGTTACGGTTAGTGTTAGTATAAGTTTTAGACTTAGGGCTAATGAATGATATAGCTCGCCTAAGACCAGAGCTAGGTTTAGCCTAGGGCTAGGCCTTGGGTTAGTGTTAGTGCTACAGCTATGGCTATGGCTAGTGCTAGGACTAGGGTTATGCCTAGTGGTAGGTTTAGGGTTAGGGTTAGGTTTAGGACTAGTGTTCGGTTTAGGGTTCATGCTAGGTCTAGGGATAGTGTTAGGTTTAGGGTTAGGCTTAGAGTTAGGGTTAAAGGCAGTGCTACGGCTAGGGTTAGGACTAGGGCAGGGTTAGGATTAGGGTTAGAAGTACGGTTAGGTTTAGGTTTAGGAGTAGCGTTAGCTTTAGGATTCGGTATAGGGCTAAATTTGAGGAAATTTTGGCTTAGCTCTAGGGGCACAGGTAGGATTAGTGTTAGGGCAATGGTTTGGGTTAAATTTAGCAGTAAGACACGGGTTACAGATAGGGTTAAGTTTCGGCTAGGGGTACGTTTACAGTTAACGATAGGTCCAATGCTAGGTTTAGGGCTAGGGTTAGGTTTAGAGTTAGGGTTAGGTTAGGGCTAAGGCTATAGCTAGGTCTATGGCTAGGGTTAGGGTTTGCACTATGAATAGGTTTAGGGGTTAAGGTTAGAGTTAGGTATAATAGTATGGCTCGGGCTAGGGTTAGGTTTTCATTTATGGTTTGGCCTAATGTTCAGGCTAGGGTAAACATTAGAGCTATTGCTGGGTTTAGGTAAACATTAGAACTATTGCTGGGTTTAGGTGTAGGTTTAGGTCTTGGGCTAGTGTTATGCTAAGGGTTAGTGTTATGCTTTCTGCTAGGATTAGGGATAGGACTTGCACTAGGTTGAGAGATAGGGTAGGTTTAGGGTGAGGGCTAGCATTAGGGTTAGGGATACTGTGAGGTTTTGTGTTAGGGCTAGGGCTAGGGTTAGGTTGAGGGATAGGTTTAGGGTTCCTTATAGGGACAGTGTTATGGTTAGGGTTATGGTAAGGTTAAGATTCAGGTCAAGGGTTACATCAAGAACTAGGGTTAGTTTTAGATTTTGGGTTATGGTTATGGTTACGGTTACAGTTAGGGCTAGAGTTAGGTTTAGGGGAAGGTTTAGGGGTAGGTTTAGAGTTAGGGCTAGCTTTAAGTTATGGGTAGGGCTAGGGTTAGGTTTGAGATTAGTTTTACACTTAACATTATGGTCAGGGTTAGGAGTAAGGTTGGGCCTATGGGTAGGGCTAAAATTAGGTTAAGTTTAAGGTTAGGGCAAGGGTTAGTGCTAGGCTTATGATTAGACCTAGGTTTTGTGTTAGTTTCTGGGTTAGGGTTAGTTTTACAGTTTGAGCTGGGCTAGAATTAGTTTTGGGTTAGGTTTAGGTTATGTTTAGGGGTAGGGCTATGGTAAACCTTAGGGTTAGGTTTAGAGATAGAGCTAGGTCTTGGATGATGGGTATGCTAGAGTTAGGGTAACGGTTAGTATTAGGGATAGGTTTAGGATTAGTGTGAGTGTTAGGTTTAGGTTTGAGGCTTGGCCTAGGGTTAGGATTAGGGTTAGGATTAGGGTAGGGCTAAATTTTGGGCTACGGTAAGGTGTATGGCTAGATTAGGCTAGAGTTAGGTTTTAGGGTTTCCACTTGTGATAGAGTCATGGTTATGGTTATGGTAAAAAGGAGGGTTTGGGCTAAAGCTAGGGCTACAATAAGCACTAGTGGTACCGTAAACTTTCGGGTTACGATTATGGTTAAAGTTAGTTATAGGATGGGTTTAGGTTTATGGTTAGAACTTGGATTAGTGTTATGGCTAGGATTATGTTTAGGCATAGGTTTAGTAGTAGGGCTCTGGTTAGGGTTAGGTTTCAAGCTAGAAATAGGGATAGTGTTAGGGTTAGGTTTTGTGGTATGATTAGTGTTTGGGGGAGAGTTAGTGTTAGGGCTGAGGTAAGTGTTAGTGTTAGGTTTAGGATTAGGGCTAGAACTAGAAGTAGTACTAGGGTAAGGTTTAGGACTAAGGCTAGGGTTAGGTTTAGGGCTAGGGCTAGGGTTATAGTTAGTTCTAGTTCTTGAGGTAGGCATTGTGTTAGGATTATGGCTAGGGTAAGGGTTAGGGTTACCTTAGGAAATGGTTAGTGTTAGGTGAAAGTTTGGGGTTCGGGGTATTCTTATAGGTAGAGCTCGGGTTAGAGCAAGTGTTGGGCTTAATTACATGACTAGAGTTAACGTTAGGGCTGGGGGTAGGTCTAGGTTTATATTTAGTATTAGGTTTATGATTAGGGTTTCCAATAGAAATAGCTGTGTGGCTTATATTAGTGTTAGGGTTAGATCTATGGCTCGGACTATGAGAAGGGCTAGGGTAGGGTTAGGGTACATATTAGCATTAGGGTTAGTTGTAGGGTTAGGTTTAGGGTTATGTTTAGTTAAGGGATAGGGTTAGAGCTAGGGCAATGTGTAGGGTAGGGGTACGTTTAGGGTTAGGTTTAGGGTATGGATAGTGACAGTGCTACAGTTAGGGTTATGGTTATGTTAAGGGTTAGGTTAAGGGTTAGGTTAAGGGCTAGGTCTATGGCAATGGCTACGGTAAGCTTTAGGTTTTGGGTTATGGTTACGGTTATGGTTAGGGCTAGGTTTGGGTTTAGGGTAAGTTATAGAAGTACGATTAGAGGTAGGGTTAGCTTTAGGGTTATGTTTAGTGATAGGGCTAGGGTTAGGGGTGGAATTAGGGTTATGGTTAGCTTTAGAGTTAGGGATAGGGTTAGGGTTGAGGTTACGAATAGGGCTAAAACTATGGATAAGATCAGGTATAGGGCAAGGGTTAAAGTTAGACCTATGTTTCATGTTAGTTTTATTGTTTGGGCTAGGGTTAGAATTAGTTTAGCATTAGGTTTAGGTTATATTTAGGGCTAGGGCTAGGGTAAAGCTTAGGGTTATGTTTAGGGTTAGGACTATGTATAGGAATTGAGCAAGGGCTATGTTGATGGCTAGGTAGGGTTAGAGTGACAGGTAGCATTTGCGATAGGCTTAGGATTAGTGTCAGTGTTAGAGTTAGGTTTAGGGCTAGGGATAGCATCAGGATTAGGTTTAGGATTAGGGTAGAGCCTGATTTTGGGCAAGGGTAAGGTGTATGGCTAGATTTATTCTAGGGTTATGTTTTAGGGTTTCCGCTTGTGATAGTGTTATGGTTATGGTTAAGAATTGGGTGTGGCCTAGGGCTAGGGCTACAGTTAGTGCTACTAGTAGGGTTAGGTGTTCAGTAATGTTTATGGTTAAGGTTAGATGTTGGGATGGTTTAGGTTTATGGTTAGAGCGAGGATTAGTGCTAAGGCTAGGATTAGGGTTAGGCATAGGTTTAGAGGTGAGGCTTATGGTTAAGGTTAAGTTTGAGGCTAGAAATAGAGTTAGGGTTAGCGTTAGGTGTAGTGGTATGATTAGCGTTTTGGTGATGGTTAGTGTTAGGGCTAAGGTTAGTGTTAGTGTTAGGGTTAGGATTAGGACTAGAACTAGAGGTATTATTAGGGTTAGGTTTAGGGCTAAGGCTAAGCTTAGCTTTAGGTCTAGGGCTATGTTTAGGGTTAGTTCCAGTTCAATAGGTAGGCATTGGGTGGGGATTATAGCTAGGAAGCATTTGGGTTAGGTTAGGGGAATTATTAGGGTTAGGCCACAGTTTAGGGTTCGGGGTAGATTTATGGCTACCTCTCAGACTAGAGCTAGTGTTAGGCATAAGGACACAACTAGAGTTTAGGTTAGGGCTAGTGTTAGGTCTAGGATTATGCTTAGGATTAAGTTTATTGTTCAGGTTTCCAATAGGGATAGTTGTGTGGTTTACATTAGTGTTAGGGTTAGGGCTAAGGCTCCAGCTACAAGAAGGGGTAGGGTATAGTTAGGGCAAGCGTTAGCACTAGGGTTAGATTTAGCGTTACTGTGAACATTAGGGATAGGGTTCGGGCTAGGACCAAGTTTTTGTTTATAGTTGTGTTTAGGGTTGTGCTAAGGACAGGCTTAGGTTTAGGGTTAGGGTTCCCAATAGGGTTAGTGATACGGTTCAGGTTAGGGATAGGGTTATGCCTAGGGATAGGTTTAGGGTTAGGGTTAGGGCTAAAGATAGGATTTGTGTTATGGGTAGGGTTAGTTTTTGTGTTAGGGCTAGGGCTAGAGCTAGGGTTAGTGTTAGTGTGAGGGTTAGGGCTTCGGCTACAGCTAGGGTTAGAATTAGGCCTAGGGTTAGGGCTGCTTCTACGTTTATGTTTAGTTGTAGAGAGGTTTAGGGATCATGTAAGGTTTTTGGCTAGCATAATGTTTACGTTTATGTTTAAGTTTAAGGTTAGTGTTAGTATAAGGTTTACAGTAAGGACTAATGAATAATATGGCTTGACTAAGGCTAGAACTATGGTTAGCTTGGTCTAGGACTTGGGTTGGAGTTAGTGCTACAGCTAGGGCTAGGGCTAGGGCTAGGGCTATTGCTAGAGTTAGGGCTAGCGATAGGTTTAAGGTTAGGGTTAGGTTTAGGTCTAGTGTTAAGTTTATTGTTCGTGCTAGGGCTAGGGATAGTGTTAACTTTAGGGTTACCCTTAGAGTTAAGGGTAGTTCTAAGGCTAGAGTTAGGGCTAGGACAAGGATTAGCATTAGGGTTAGTGATAAGGTTATGGTTAAGTTTAGGATTAGCGTTAGGTTTACGGTTCAGGATAGGACTAGATTTGCAGTAAGTTTTGGCTTAGGTCTAGGTCACGGTTAGGGTTAGCGTTAGGGCTAGAGTTAGGGTTAGATTTAGGGGTAGGTCACGGGTTACTGATAGTGTTAGGTTTAGGGCTAGGGCTAAGTTTAGGGTTAATGATAGGTCCATAGTTAGAGTTAAGGCTAGCATGATGTTTAGAGTTAGGGTTAGAGTTAGGGCTAGGGCTAGGGCTATACCTTGGTGTCCAGCTAGGTATAGGGTTAGCACTAGGGATAGGGTTATGGTTAAGGTCAGGGATAGGTCCATGTGTATAATTCGAGCTAGCTTTAGGTTCCAGTGTAGTGTTTGGCCTAATGTTGGGGCTAGGGTAAGAATGAGAGCTATGGTTAGGGTTAGTTTTAGGGCTAGGGCTGGGTTATGCTTAGGGTTAGTGTTAGGGTTTATGCTAGGACTAGGGATAGGGCTAGCACTCAGGTGAGGGATAGGGTAGGGTTTGGGTGAGGGTTAACATTGGGGTTAGGGTTAGGGTACTGTAAGTTTTCGAGTTAGGTTTTGGTCTAGGGTTTGGTTTAGGATTATGTTTAGTTTAGGGATACGATTATAGCTAGGGTAATGTGTAAAGCTAGGGGTACATTTAGGTTTAGGTTTAGGGTACTAATAGGGACAGTGTTACGGTTAGGGTTATGATTAGGTTAAGGGTTAGGGCTAAGTCTAATGCAATGGGTAAGGTATGCTTTAGTTTTTGGGTTATGGTTATGGTTACAGTTAGGTCTAGTTTTGGGTTTAGGTGAAGGTTTAGAGATAGGATGAAAGGTAGGTTTAGCTGTAGGGTTATGTTTAGTGATAGGGCTAGGGTTAGGGTTGGGATTGTGGTTAAGGTTAGCATTAGCATTAGGGATGGGGTTAGGGTTGAGGTTACGGATTGGGCTAAATTTAGGGTTTAGTTCAGGTATAGGGCAAGGGTTAGTGCTAGGTTTAACATTAGACCTAGGTTTCATGTTAGTTTTAGGGATTGGGCTAGGGTATAATTTGTTTAGGGTTAGGTTTAGGTTATATATAAGGCTAGGACAAGGATAAAGCTTAGGGTTAGGTTTAGGGTTAGGACTTGGTTTAGGGATAGAGCTAGGGCTAGGTTGATGGCTAGGTAGAGTTAGGGTGACGGGTAGCATTAGGGAAAGGCTTAGGATTATTGTGAGTGTTAGGGTTAGGTTTGGGTACAGGAATAGGATTGGGATTAGGGTTACATTTAGTGTTGGGCCAGATTTTGGGCAAGGGCTAGTTTTATGGCTAGATTTAGGCTAGGGTTAGGTTTTAGGGCTTCAGCTTCTGACAGTGTTATGGTTATTGTTAAGATTCGGGTTTGGGCTAGGGCTAGGGCTACAGTCAGTGCTACTAGTAGCGTTAGGTGTTGGTTTATTTTTATGGTTTTGATTAGGTCTAGGGTCAGTTTAGGTTTAGCGTTAGAGCTAGGATTAGTGCTATGCCTAGGATTAGGGTTAGGCATATGTTTAGCAGTAGGGCTTGTGGTTAAGGTTAGGTTTCAGGCTAGAAATAGGGTTAGGGTTAGGGTTAGTTATAGTGGTATTATTAGCGTTTGGACGAGGTATAGTGTTAGGGCTAAGGTTAGTGTTAGTGTTTCGTTTAGGATTAGGAATAGAACTAGAGGTATTACTAGGTTTAGGTTAGGTCTAAAGCTAGGGTTTGGTTTAGGTGTAGGGCTACGGTTATGGTTAGTTCCAGTTGTCTACATAGACTTTCTGTTGGGTTTATGGCTAGGGTAAAGGTTGGTTTTAGGTTAGAGGAATGTTTAGGGTTAGGACACAGTTTAGGGTTTGGGGTAGTTTTATGGTTACCTCTCAGTCTGGAGCTAGTGTTATGCATAAGAACATGACTAGAGTTTAGGTTAGGGTAGAGGTAGGTCTAGGATTATGCTTAGGATTAGGTTTATTGTTCAGGTTTCCAATAGGGATAGTGGTGTGGTTTACATTAGTGTTAGGGTTAGGGCTACAGTTAGGGCTACCAGAAGGGCTAGGGAAGGGTTAGGGCACTGGTTAGCATTAGGGTTAAGTTTAGGGTTACTGTGAATTTTAGGGTTAGGGTTCAATCTAGTACCACGTTTTGATTTACAGTTGAATTTCGCATTGTGTTAAGGATAGGCTTAGGTTTAGTGTTAGGGTTCCTGATAGGGTTAATGATACGGTTCAGGTTAGTGTTAGGGTTATGCCTAGTGTTAGTTTTAGGGATAGGGTTAGGGATAAAGGTAGGATTTGGGTTATGGTTAGGGGTAGGTTTTGTGTTAGGGCAAAGGCTAAGGCTATGTTAACGTTAGTGTTAGTGTTAGTGTGAGGGTTAGGGTTTGGTCAATGGCTAGGGTTAGGGCTAGGGTTAGGGCTGCTTCTAGGTTTATGGTTAGTTCTAGGGATAGGTTTAGGGATATTGTTAGGATTTTGGCTAGCGTAATGTTTACATTTAGGATTAAGGTTAGGTATAGTGTTAGTGCATGGTTTATATTTTGGGCTAATGAATGATATGGCGCGCCTAAGGCTAGAGATAGGGTTTGCCTAGGGCTAGGTCTTGGGTTGGTGTTAGTGCTACAGCTTGGGCTAAGGCTAGTGCTAGGCCTATTGCTAGGGTTATGGCTAGCGATAGGTTTAAGGTTAGGGTTAGGATTAGGGCTAGTGTTAAGTTCATTGTTAGTGCTGGGGCTAGGGATAGTGTTACCTTTAGGGTAAGGCTTAGAGTTTGGTTAGGTTTGTGATTAGCGTTAGGTTTAGGGTTCGGAATAGGGCTAGTATTGTGGTAAGTTTTGGCTTAGGTCTAGGTTCATGTTGAGGGTTAGAGTTAGGTCTAGGGTTAGGGTTAGATTTAGGGTAGGCCACTGGTTACTGATAGTGTTAGCTTTAGGGATAGGGCTAAGTTTAAGGTTGATGATAGGTCCACCGCTAGGGTTAGGGCTAGCATGATGTTTAGAGTTAGGGTTAGGGTTAGGGCTAGGGCTATAGCTATGTCTACAGCTAGGTATAAGTTTAGCACTAAGGATAGGGTTATGGTTAAGTTTAGAGATAGGTTTATGTGTATGGCTCGGGCTAGCGTTAGGTTTCAGATTAGTGTTTGAGTTAATGTTGGGGCTAGCATAAGGATGAGGGCTAATGTTATGGTTAGGTTTAGGGCTAGGATTATGCTTAGGATTGGTGTTAGGGTTTCTGCTAGGATTAGGGATAAGGCATAGCTAGGGTAAGGGATAGGGTAGGGTTAGGGTGAGGGTTAGCATTGGGGTTAGGGTTAGGGGTACTCTGAGGTGTCGGATTAGGGTTAGGTGTCGGATTTGGGTTAGGGTTATATTTAGTTTAGGGATAGGTTTAGAGCTAGGGTAATGTGTAGTTCTAGGGGTACATTTAGGGTTAGGTTTAGGGTACTGATAGGGTCAGTGTTACAGTTAGGGTTATGGTTAGGTTAAGGGTTAGGACTAGGTCTATGGCAAGGGCTAGGGTAAGCTTTAGGTTTTGGGTTATGGTTACGGATACAGTTAGGGCTAAGTTTGTGTTTAGGGTAAAGTTTAGTGCTAGGATTAGAGGTAGGGTTAGCTTTAGGGTTATGTTTAGTGATAGGGCTAGGGTTAGGGTTGGGATTAGGGTTACAGTTAGCATTAAGGTTAGATATAGGGTTAGTGTTGAGGTTGCTGATAGGGCTAACATTACGGTTAAGTTCAGGTATGGGGCAAGGTTTAGTGCTAGGTTTAACATTAGACCTAGGTTTCATGCTAGTTTTACATTTTGGCTCGGGCTAGAATTAGTTTAGGCTTAGGTTTAGGTTATATTTATGGCTAGGGCTAGGGTAAAGCTTAGAGTAAGGTTTAGGGTTAGGACTAGGTTTACGGATAGAGCTAGGGCTGGGGTGATGGCTAGGTAGAGTTAGGGTGATGGGTAGCATTAGGGATAGGCTTAGGATTAGTGTGAGTGTTAGGGTTAGGTTTAGGGCCAGGAAGAGGGTTAGGATTCGGTTTAGTATTAGGATAGGGCCAGATTTTGGGCAAGGGAAAGGTGTATGGCAAGAATTAGGCTAGGGTTAGGTTTTAGGGTTTCCACTTCTGACAGTGTTATGGTTATGGTGAAGATTCAGGTTTGAGCTAGGGCTAGGGCAACAGTTAATGCTAATGGTAGTGTTAGGTGTTGGTATATGTTTATGGTTAGGGTTAGGTCTAGGGTTGGTTTAGGTTTAGGGTTAGAGCTAGGATTAGTGTTATGGCTAGCACTAGGGTTAGGCATAGGTTTATCTGTAGGGCTTATGGTTAAGGTTGGGTTTCAGGCTAGAAAAAGGATTAGGGTTAGGGTTAGGTGTAGTGGTATGATTAGCGTTTTGTCAAGGGTTAGTGTTAGGGCTAAAGTTAGTGTTAGTGTTAGGTTTAGGATTAGGACTAGAACTAGGAGTATTACTAGGGTTTGGTTTAGGGCTAACGCTACAGTTAGGTTTGGGTCTAGGGAAAGGGTTATGGTTAGTTTCAGTTCTCTAGGTAGGCATTGGGTTGGGATTATGTCTAGGATAAGGGTTAGGTTTTGGTTAGGTGAATGGTTAGGATTAGGTCAACATTTAGGGTTCTTGGTAGTTTTATGGCTACGTCTCAGGCTAGATCTAGTGTTAGGCATAATGACACAACTAGAGTTTATGTTACATCTAGGGTAGGTCTATGATTATGGCTAGGATTATGTTTACGGTTAGGGTTTCAAATAGGGATAGTGGTATTGTTTACATTAGTGTTAGGGTTAGGGCCATGGCTCAGGGACAAGAAGAGCTAGGGTAAGATTAGGATACATGTTTGGGTAAGGTTTAGGTTTAGGGTTACTGTGAATTTTAGGGTTAGGTATTGGGCTAGGTCTAAGTTTTGGTTTATAGTTCGGTTTAGGGTTGTGGTAGAAATAGGCTTAGGTTTAGGGTTAGAGTTCCCGATACGGACAGTGATACTGTTTAGGTTAGGGTTATCATTATGTCTAGGGTTAGGTTTAGGATTAGGGTTAGGGCTAAAGATAGGATTTGGATTATTCTTATGGTTAGGTTTTGTGTTAGGTCCAGGGCTACGGCTGGGTTTAATGTTAGTGTTAATCTTAGGGTTAGGTTTGGGCTATGTCTCAGGTTATGATTAAGGCTAGAAGTAGGTCTAATGTTATGCTTAGGATTATTTTTATGGTATTTGTTTCCAATAGGGATAGTGGTGAGGTTAACATAAGTTTTAGGGTTAGTGCTACGTCTCTTTCTATGTGAAGGGCTAGGGTCGTGTTAGGTCGAATGTTATCATTAGGGTTAGGTTTAGGGTTACTGTGAGTTTTAGGGTTATGGTTCGTTCTAGGACCAAGTTTTGGGTATGTTTAGGTTTAGGATTGTGCTAGGGATAAGGTTATGTTTAGGATTAGGGTTACCAATAGGGATAGTGATACGATTAAGATCAGAGTTAGGGTTGTGTGGGGGGATCCAAGATGGCGGCAGAGTAGGACGGAGCAGATTTCACTTCCCCCTACTCACAGGAGGAAAAACTGCCTAATTCATGGAGGAACGGAGCGGACAGACAACAGTATTGCAGCGTATTTGAACATAAGAATCCACAAAGCGCTAGCGGACACTGAAAATCCAGGGAGCAAACGGTAAGAAGGAAATTTCAGGACTGAGGTCCCGTGGAGTGGCATAGGGGGACCTGGGGACAGTGAAGGCCCAGCGCTGGGCGCCTGGGGCCCGGCACCCAGAGCGGGCACCCGGTCGACCACGGAAGTGGAGGGACGGCTGAAATCCTTGGGAGAGAGCTGGGTCACCTGCTCCCTCCCCCCCCACAGACCAGGTTTGTAACAAAACGAGCAAGGATCTGGTCACGGAGAAGGGGAAAAAGGAGAAAGAGTCAAGGCACTCAAGGCAGTGGTTACTCTCTGTGGTCGCCAGCTTGGATGAGCTGAGGACTGGGTTGCTTTGCGCCCAGACCCAGGAAGTTGCGAAAGGACTCCGGGGGCTGGGGGTCGCCTGTGGACCCCGGAGTGAGAGTCGCGCGCGAACCTCGGGGCCGGCCGAGGGTCGCGCACGCCAACCCCGGACCCGGCTGAGAGTCTCACGCGCCAACCCCGGGGCCACGGGCGACAACCCTGGGGCCGCGGGCGCCAACCCCGGGACCGGCCGAGAGTCACGCGTGCCAACCCCGGGGCCAGAAGTCGCCCTCGGACCCCGGTCCCGGGCGCTCGATCGCTGGGCCAAGAGTCCAGCGCGGATTGCGGGAGGCGGAGTTGTCAG
Source organism: Carollia perspicillata (assembly GCA_004027735.1). Lineage (NCBI taxonomy): Eukaryota > Metazoa > Chordata > Mammalia > Chiroptera > Phyllostomidae > Carollia > Carollia perspicillata. The sequence continues at coordinate 15,658 of PVKM010032710.1, forward strand.
CTGCAGAGTTGGGTTAGATGGACGCCAGGGTTGAATAGGAAGAATTTATCAAACAGAAGGGCTGGGGAACCTGCTGCAACGCCCGAGACTGACTCCCAGCCCAGCCGGGCGTGGGGGGAAGGCGCAGTGACTCCAGCCTGGCGGCGCGCTGGAAGGAGAGACTTTGGGCCCAGGTTCGCTGGGAAGAGAGAGATTTGGCGCCAACCTAAGATAGAGGGCTCTGCTGGACCCAAGTGTCTGGAGGTGGACACTGAGAGAAGTCATCAGAAGAGAACCAGGACTTTCACATCGAGGATATTGGGAAAGGAGTCAGACTGGCAGCTAAGACAGTGCTTAGAAGGCAGCCTGAGTGAATGTCGCCACACCAATCACTCCCCAGCCTTCTGCAGCCAGCAAGACCAGAAAAACCGGTTTGGCCAGTTTGAATCCAACAAGAGGAGTGTTTTTTGTTGTTTTTTTTTTTTTGTGTGTGTGTGCGATTTTTTTTTTGTGCGAATTTTTTAAGCTGTTTTTTTTCAATAATCTTTTTGTTATTATTATTATTTTTTAATTTTAACTACTATTTTACTCCAATTGCTTTTCCTCTCTTCCCTTCTTTCTTGATTCGGTACTGCACACAGTATTTCGA
>PVKM010032711.1:0-16276 GCA_004027735.1 Carollia perspicillata
AGTGCATTATTCATTCAGTGAGTAAAAAGATTCTCCCTAGAAATCCCTAACTCCCCCTAAAATACATGTATAGAGAAAGAATACTAGATCACAGAGATTAAGTATTTTTCCCCAAATAAATACTAGGTAAGACTGATAAATAATTTTTAAATTTCTGTAGTTTCTAAGCATTTAACCTGTAGATTGATACTGAAGCTACGTTATATATTCACTCACTTCTTCCACAGACATGGAAATTTAAAAAGCACTGTGAGGGCTACCGAGATAACTCACACATACTACAGAGGCCTGAGAATTGGGTAGTAGATGGCAGCGAAGAAGGCTGCGAAGAAATTGTAATATAGGAAGTCGGAGCTGGGTAGAGAGGAGAATCAAAAGCAGGGTGTTATTTGAGTTCATCTTCTTGCTGGAAGGATCGGGGACACTCTGAGCAAGAACTGGAATTTATAATAGGTCTTGAAATGTGAAGCAAGGTTTTATAGAAGAAGGTGCACCAGGGAGAGGGGCTGAGTCACGGATATGGGGAGTGTAGAAAATGCTTGGTTATGGGAAGAGCAGGAAACTGGAGAAGGTAGGACCCCGTAGTGTGAAGGTGTTGAGTAAGGGCCCGGTGGAGGATTTGGCCTGGAAGTGGCACGCACTTTGTTGAAGTTTGGAGCTGGCAGGAATGTACTGAAATCATTATCGAGTTGAAAGCTGGAGGAGAAGCACCAGTTGGTAGATTAGAACAGTAGTCCAGACAAGAGTTAATCAAATTCTGAATAAAGTGTTGATAATGGGAATAAACAGGAAGCAGCTGACTCAAATTCTATTCAGAGAAAGGAAAGAATTTGTTCCTTGTTGAATGCAGTTTGAAACCATTACCAGCCATTGCCCTTAGCAGGGGTGCAGTGTCTGAGATTGGCTCCAATTAAGGGTCACCCTCTATTTAAGAATATTACAGCTTCTCTGAAAAATGCGAAATAAGAAGAACATTTTAATTCAGGCAACAGATAACTAACCCTACAGACTCAGTATTCATAAGAAGTCTCTTTAAAGTCAAACAAAAATACAAATCTGAATAGTGTTTTAAAAATTATGGAGAAGAATGTGGAGACATAAAAATAGCTATGATCTTAGCTCAAAGAACGCAAAACACAAGTGTGACCTTGGGAGTAATACAGTGCAATAAAACTTTCTGATTTTTGCTAACCATTTATGAGGGAAGATGTAGAAGATAACAGGTAAGACCAAAAAAAGGAATCCTGTATAGTTCTGAAGGGACCTACCACATCACCTGGTCCAGACCTGTAATTTTGCAGGCAATAACAGGTCTCTTAGAGGGTAATTTTCCCCCTTACAGCTGCTTAACAGCAGACTCGATGAGAGAGCTTGGGCCTCCAACCCTGGGTCACGCTCTCATTTCAAGACTGGAAGAACAGTATCAGTGCTCTGAATTTTTGCTACCCAGAGTGGTCCAGCAGGATCAGTGTCTCCTCGGAGCTTATTAGAAATGCAGAATATCAGGCCTCACACCCAAACCTGATGAATCAAATCTGATTTTAATAAGATCCACAGGTGATTTGCATATACATTGAAGTATGCGCATCACTGCTCACAGTAGAGCCATTGGCCCTGGCATATTCCACCAGTGAGAGCTATGCACTGGTGTTGAACAGAAGTAGCCTGGCTTGTGCCTAACTGAGACGGTGGTGCTGAGCCCAGCCCCACCCCCTCACGTAGACTCGCTTAGTGCCTCAGCTTCTGTCTCTTCGCCTATTGATTGTGAATCTGCAGTTCTCCAGGAAACCAGTGAATTCAAGGAAATCTATATTCAATTAATATTCATGAATATCTGATATTACCATCCAAAGTTCTGAACTTGCAAAGAATTGATTTGTTATTTTTTTTAAATCCATTTTGATCATTGGCACCTCATTGAATAATCTTAACTTTTAATCTCATAAAGGTATATCTTTGGGTATATGACTCCCTAGAGAAAATTCAGTCATGCTGGTTGTCCCTTGAGGCCCATGAAACTTAAAAAATCAGATAACTTATTAGAATTATAAAGGAAATATTAGAGTACCATTAGTTCCCCTAAAAGTAGTTCTTAATTACTGAAATATAAAACTATAACTTGCAGTATTACATCTAGATCGATTTATTTTTTTAAAAGGTGGAACCAACAGCAACTGAATGAGAATTTGATTCAGCTTCTCAGTTTCAAAATCTATAACACAATGAGGCATTATGCGTGATCACTTGCCTGTGAGCATTAAGTCAGCTCATCTCATTATACCGCAGGGTGGCCACATTCTTTAAACTTTCTGGATTCAGAAAATTATTAAAGGGATTGATTCATTTGTCACTAAAAATGTTTTGAATACCTTTTATTAACCTATTGCTGATATTTAGCTTGTATGGTTATCTATCATTACTATGAATTTTTCTCATAAATAATAACTTAAATCCCAAAATTAGAGATATAATTTAGAATATTGAAACATTTTTAAATAGAGGCTTTCATAGATTTAACACAGGAAATATATTTGTTTTCTGAAAAATATGAACATCTAGCTTTGCATTGTGCATCATTACCCATAATTCCCACCTTTCTTCCAAGTGAGTTTGACATGGCCTGACGCATTAATCTAAAGAAGTACCTTCTATCTTCTTAGAGTGAATAAAGTTTACAGTTGTAAATTTTTATCTGGAACCTTAAATGTATAAGGAATTAAGGTTACTGCCAAGATTTAAGTGACTTCTTGTTTTCGTGCATTCAAAGCAGAATTTCTCAAAATCCAGGGCAGCCGAGTTTCTATTCTCTATTACTAAACTTCTGTTACTGGACTTTTAAAATGGCTGAGGTTTAAGCTGGGATGTCATAGGATCTCAAAACTAGAATCTTTTTTATTTTTCCCAGGGGTACACAGCACTCAGAATGGAACCGGGGTTAGTGAGAACAAGTGGGGTTAGGGAGGAAAGAATTCACTGCTTTGTTTCATGAGTCGTTAGGTAAGGACTCAGTCCGCATGTTCCCTCCAGCACTGTAAGTCAATATTTTTGTCAGTGTACCCTGAAAAGAAATTGTTTTGTACTCCTTGCATATTTCTAGGTTGACATCTAAAACATTTCATCATAAAGTAAATAGTTGCAAAGGATGTTGTAAAGATAACCAGTGTATTATGAATTAGGGATATTTAAAAATAAAACTGTTACTTTAAGATAGTTATATGATTGTAGACTTTTTATAAGTCTCTTTTATTCATTCGTTCGTTTGTTTGTTTGTTTATTACAGTAATGTGACAAATAGAAGGGAAATGCAAACTGAGAGTATCTGCTCAGTTAACCAGGATATCATCCGCTGCTGTTCACAGAGGATGAAAATCCAGCCTCCGCAGCAGGGAAAACCAGCCCTTTCAGGACTGTCTCTTCCAGCCTGTGCACATCCTTCCCACACACACACCCCTGTGTCTGGACTACCCTCTTCTTGTCTGTCTATGGTTCAAAATCCTGTTTACAAGTCTTTTTTTAAATTTTTCCTGTTATTATTTTAAATTACTACAAAAACATATATAACTTTATAAAGTTCTTCTGGATTTAGTTATTATTACAGTTATTATTAATACACTACTATTTATAACATAAATATATGTTATAAATGGAAATTTATATCAAAATTATATCAAATGATAAAATTGGATAATTATTCAGCATAAAAGTTAAATTGTACTGACATTGCATGTCTTAATGAGATAAATCAATATTTAATGTTTCTTTTTACATTTAGTGAAAAAAGATATAATAAAAAATAATTGGTCTGTACATGAGATCTTATTCAATTTTTATTAGCAGGGGGTAGAAGACATTACCCATTTTAAAATGAAATGAGATGATGATTTTGCTGACTATACCTGAGTCGTGAATAATGCCATTAAAAATGGAAAATATCTCTTTCCACTGTCTAAGGCTGTTTCTCCCTGCCAATGTACTAGTCATACAACCGATATTAGAGTTTGTTTTGCTCATGCATTAAAAGCTCTTGAAAATGTTTGTCGAACCATTTTTAATTTGACGCTTTAAATTGGTCGTGCTGCATTTCAGGAGCACATGTACACAGAGCCTATGTTACTGGTCTTCCTCTAGTTACTGAGGTAACTAAGTGTTTCCAGTGCTGACTTCACAGGTGCCCTCTGACTTATTCACAGCCCTGACACCCCCAGGGTCTGCGACCGTCCCCACCTGAGAGGAACGCAGGTACTTGGAGGGGCACCGCTGGATTCAAGGACATATGACCTTCAACCACAAAATCTTTATGGACTATTCATTTATTTATTTTTATTATTTATGCTTCTTTTGGCCTGCCTTAGTATAAAAGTCGACAGAGTGTTAATGAGGAAACCATGTGTTCACACACTATTGACATTCAATCATTAAAGGTTAAACACAAACCTTAGTCCAAAGGTGATACCATGGGTTTCAGTACACAGCTCTTCTCAGAAAGGTTCTGAATTTTCCTGGAAACGTGATAAAGGTATTGTCTCAGCAGTTTTCCTTGACCGTCTTTGGATTTCGTCTTAGCACTCCTAAGGGGATAATTTAGCCTCAAACCTTCTAACTTATCTAAATGTGTGTGAAAATGGGACTTTAGAACTCCCCGAGCCAACTCAGGGGAGGCTCAGGGTCTCACTGCATGTCAGACTGAGGGATTTCCCTTCGTTACCAAAAAGGTGTGGATGGCAAAGGCAGGAGCCCCCTTCGCCCGGTGGGTGTGCGGTCCTCACAAGCACCAGGCTTACTCCCTCACTCTGTGTTCCCAGTTGAAAAGAAGGAACTAGATTTCTGGTGCAGAATGGCTTGGCATCCAGCTAACGGGCCCTTGCAATGCCCCATTAAAAACCCTGTGGCAGAAAAGAAGCCACATACACGTAGCACACGGGGGAGCAAAGTCACAGAATGACCTGGCCCCCCCAGGGCTGTGTCACTTGGGTGCTGCCCTTCAGGGGACCCAGGCCATTTTCCTGGGAACATTCTGATGTGGCAGACCCCCAGAAAACTGGCTAAAGCAGGAGCTGGGGAGCGGTGGTGGGGAGGGAGAGCGGGCAGTGGGGGGCTCTGTTCTGGAAGAGGCCTTCTCTCAGGCACAGCGGTGTGCGTTCCCGTGCCCAGGCAGCGCCGGCGGAGCAGTGTGCTCTGTCCGAGGGGCGCGGTCGCCCTGCAGTGCTGGTGGTACTGATAGCACTAGCGGCAGTAGCAGCAACCACGTAGCGGTAGCAGCGATGATGGTAGTTGACGTTTATGTTTTTGATAGGCAACGCGCAGTGCCAGGGGCTTTAAAAGTATTTCGTTTAGTGCTCCCAAGAAACGGTGAAGTTGGTATATTTATTATTTTTGTTTTACAGATGAGAAAACTGAGGAATAGAGAGGTTAAGCAACTCACCCAGTGTCACACAGCTAGTAAGTGGCAAAGCCTGGACTGGCAAATAGACACTGTTAGCTGGGAATCGGACTGAGGGCCGGGCACATCACCTTGCCCCCCAGTTTTCTCTCTGAGAAGATGTATGACCCTCACCCCTAGAGCAAACTTGACGTCCCTGTGTCCTGTCAGCTGACGTGAAGGTCTAGCCTCACCTGAGGATGAGCCGTGAAGGAAAAGGAAATACAGAACAACAGCAAAATGCTTAGGACCCATGGGACAGCGCTACAGAACAAAGGAAAGAAAGTAGCACATAGGAGAACAGAACCAACAGGACAGACCTCAGTGAAGGGCCGCCTGCAGAATCGTAAAAGGACACTTGAGGAAGCTATGTGGCGTCCTGTAGAAGCAGAATGTTACAGGTCTCATATTCCTTTCCTAAAATGTGTCATTTTCTATATTAAGTCTCCAGGTCCTGTGCTTTCTGGTTTATTTCTAGAATATGGTGTCCTAGCTGTAGCCTTAAAAAAGCAGGTCCTTCTAAATACAGACAAAGGAGAAAAAGTATTAAGAGTGGTGCAAAAGAAGAAAGAAATGACAAATGATGCAGCAATCCAGGTCAAGTCGAAGGCCAAAATTTACAAGAATAAAAACATGTTCTAAAGTTAGTAATCATAAGGGCGCTCCTAGAAATTGCCTTATAAAAGTTCATTTGTGAAACATAAGTCTTCAAAAGCTAAAGTTGTTTTTGTGGAATAAAGCCTTATTCTCAAAGATCATTATGCTCGTTTTTCGTTCTTAATATCAGTATGAAATCTACACCGGTCGCTTTAGACCGTGGACAAACTCCCACTGGACTCGGGGGGCACGGAGGGTCTAAGACGGTCCCCTCTCTTCCTTTGGTTTCTCTCCACCATCTTGTCCTGTGCCCTCCATTTCTCTATCTTCGCTCCCCTCCCCCACTTTCTTGGCATCTTTTGAACAGATGTTCTTCTGTATTCCCGTGCTTATTCCTTCCCCACCCTTATTTCTGCTCCTTTGAAAGTAATGACCTCTATGCCTATTTTTAGGGGTCACCCTGGACACTGTCACATGCTAGCTTCATTTCCTGATGCTCCGCCCAGACAGTGCAAGAAGCTTAAAGCCTTTCAACTGCCATTTTCACCCCATACCGAATACATGGCATTCTGGCCGGTAGTTGAATTGTATCTTGCTCCTCGCAAGTGAGACAGTATTATTGTTACGTGTGGTCAACATTTATGTAGATTTACCCAAGATACTTTTCAGTTTCTTTGCTCACCACGTCTTCTTGCATCTCAGATCTTCCTCCACTTGACCTCATACTCCTTCTGCATAAAGCAGTTTTTTATTTCTAAAAGTTCCCTTCAACTTGTCTTCAACCTGCTTGGTTTTTTTAAATTTCTCATTCCTTGCTCACAAGCTTTTATTTCTTTACTGTACCAAACATGCTCATTTTATATTCTGTGTCTGACTATCTTTACAGATCCGATTTTGTTGCCTGTTGCTTTTGCCAGTCCTCACTCACTTTATTTCCGTGTGTGTGTGCATGTGTGCGTGCGTGTGTGTGAAGGGGTGCAGGAGTAGAGTGTGCCAATGTGTGTTTTTATGTGAACTTATGTTCCTTGGAACTTTTACATCTTTATAGGAATTCTTTGAGACCTGGGTGGAGGTTGCATTTCCCAGAAAAGATTTGCATTTGCTTCTCCCAGTTGATGACACAAACATTCTGGGGCACTTTATTGAAAAGTCACCTCTTTCAAGTTTTCAGGTAAAGGTGATGTAAGTTCATGCAAAAAGCCACACGAGGGCCAGGTTGTTGTTACAAATTCTCCAGTGAGATTTCCCGCCACTGCATTAAGGTCAAATCAGGTGTGTCCCCTTGCACAGAGCACTCTATGTTTTACTCACCTAATCGAAGGTCAAGTTCTTTGAGAGGCCAGCTTTATGTGGGAGTCTCCTATAAGACTTCCAATTTTGTGTGGGCCCAAGGTTTTATCCCTGGTCCTCTACTATCAAAAAAAAAAAAAAGCTTTTAAAAGTTCAAGGTTTCCAGGTTTGGGCAGAAACACTAAGAGAGCTGGCTTTGGTTCTCCCAAAGTTGCTACTTCTGTCTTATTTTTTATTTCTGCGTATTTCTTTCCTTTGCATCATCTCAGTGATGCCTGTTGCAAGTGCTTTCTTTGTTATTTTATCCAGCCTTTTGGTGTTTGCCTTGGGTAAATCTTTTAGCCTACTAGTTCAGTGAACCAAGGACAGTACTCTGTGGAGATGGGATGCCAGCCTCCCGGATGCAGTGTATGCACGGAATCCAAGACATCAGTAAGCACAGTGTCCAAAGAACAGAGACGCCTGGGAACCAACTGGAGACAGCAGAAGTAGCCCCAATTACCCTCATTCCAGTGACCTACCAGCATACGTTTTCAGTCCTGTTTCTACAGCTCCAGGCTCTGCAGAGTTAAAAGGTATCATTTTAATAAGTCCCAGTCCTCAGAGTAGGTGCATCTCACTCGAAGCTCATCAAGAGTCGCACTGAATTATAAGCTACAGATGAGACCAGGGCACTTTGTATTATCTGTGCTCAGGTACCAGTAGGTGAGAAAAGGAGCCACCGTACTGGCAACCACCGAGACCAGCAGAGGTGGTAGTGGAGGGCGGGGAAATTTAGAATGGATAGTGGAGGAGAGAGACAACGAATGCATAAATAAGTGGAACAACACGTCGCTCGCTCTCGATCCTTTCCTCTCTCACCATGAAAGTCAATAAATAAAAGAAATTAATCTTGAGAAGTAATTTTTGGGTAAAATGATTGTCCATACTTTTTAACTTCATATCATTGTCTCTTCATTCGTTTATTCATTCAACAAACATTAAGTTCTCTGTGCCAATTATCATGCTGAGGTAATGAATTAAGGAACATCTTACCAGATAATTCCTGTCATTAAATACTGTGAAAATTTTTAGGTAGAAACACCATAACCCTGCTTTTGTGTAGATAACAAATTCATTGTTTGACCACAAAGCATTGGTGCGCCTGGCTTCGAGTTGTTCCTAAACAATCCTCCAGCACATTTGAAGGCACTCGGGAGCTCCAGCGACCATGTCACCAATCAGCTGTTGCATTCATAACCATTTCACAAAGAAGCGAATGAAGGCGAACATCTCTCTGAGACATGGAGAATGTGAGTTGCATATTGCCTGTTGAGTCAATGCTTCAGTGGTACTCATTCAGTGGTACCTACGGCTTCTAGAAAAGGAGAACATTTAAAAAATAACTTCGCTAAAAAAAAAACCCAGATTATGCCCTGGCTGATGTAGTTCAGTGGATTGAGCACGAGCCCGCAAACCAAAGGGTCGAGGTTCGATTCCCAGTCAGGGCACATGCCTGGGTTGAGGCCAGTTCACGGCAGGGGACGCACGAGAGGCAATCACACATTGATGTTTCTCTCCCTCTCTCCTTCCCTTCCCCTCTAAAGGTAAATAAAGTCTTTAAAAAATTTTAAAAATCCCAGATTAAAAGGATAAAACTTGTATCAGTATCCCTCATTTTCTAGGCATTTCCACACACAGTTTCACTCATACCACCACTGACCAAGGGCAAGTGCCTCCTCTCCACTCTGTTTGCTTGTCCCCTTGGCACGCAGAAGGCCCGGAAGCGTTGCTGGCGAGCGGGACTGGGTGTGAGTGTTAGCATAACCCTCCCTGCTGCGCCCCAAACAATCTGTGACTGTGCGGCATGCATTCCTAATTCAAACTGAATTCCAAGTCTCATACAGAAACACCCTTTGGAGTCACCGGGAAAGTATGGCAAGGTTGAGCGAGCTGACATTCCGAGGCTGCCTGTGCTTGGCATCGGGGTCGGACACGGTGTCTGCCATTGGCACAGCAGGAGTGTGTGACCTTCATCTCTTCACACGGCATTTAGGCAAGAAATTACTTGTAAAGATTTTTATCTACCCTGCCCCTTCCTGAGCTAGGTAGTGTTTAAGTCATGGCATCAGTTATACTTACAGGTTTTCTTCAACCTTTATATCAATAATGTATGCAAACACATCGAATCTCCTTCTGTAGTGGGCAGTGACTGTATTCCATATCTAATGCCTCAGTAGCTACCTGGGGCCCGTGTTAAGAGAACAATGCTGAACGGCTTCCCTCTTCTGCGTTGTCATGCCTGGGAGAAGCAGACTCTCTTGTATTAATCCATGAATAATTTTAAAAGAATAGAAATCAGAGTTTATCAAGTTCAAGTTACTATCTTTACATATTGGCATTTGGAAATGTCTCTAGTCATTGTTTTTCATTATCACTATGGCTTTTAAAGCCTCCACTATAGTCATTTTGTCAAATGAGTGAACACCAGCAACTGCATGAAAACAATGGGCCTCCCTTTGTAATGTGATGTGGGGAAAATATTTTTTAATTTCCTAACAGGTGCAAGGCTATGAGTCTGACTCATAAAGATAGTAATTATACCTCTTTTCTCAAGTGAAGCAGCAGAGAGGGAACATACGAAAATTAATGAAGAAAGCAAGACTTGGGTTTATTTTATCTGGAGAATTCACGATCCTGACAGGTTTTTTAACGTGAATCATTGCTTTGGGAAGTACAGCACCAGAGCGGGTATTTGTCTTTGTGTCAAAAACAAGGACTCTTAGCAAATTGAATCTCTCCCTACCTTTAGACAACTCAAGAAAGATACAACCTTAAGGGCTTTAGAAAGTTGAGCAGGGATAAAGCCTTCTTACAGATTGGAACAAAATTCTTACCAGTTTCAAATGGCAGATAAAGTGTATCACAGGACTGATTTCCCCCTAAAGAACTGTTCATGCTAGACTCCATACAGGCCAGTGGTAACTGTGCTACATTATGGGAAAATGAGGGCTGATGGATCCACGTGGAGGGTGCACATTAGTATCACATGAATCAGAATGAGAAATGTTTTCTCATTCCGTAAGTAGTGAAAGTAAGGGGGGAAGGGGGGGAGGAGAAGGCTGGTTTGACCATAGGTAGCATGACAATGACCAGCTGAAAACAAGAGGCAAAAAGGGTGAGATTGGTGCACTTCAATTTGAATTGCAGAGAATAAATGCGTGACCTTGACTACTTGCTCCATGCCCTATTCAGCACCCGTAGATCCCAGATGTGGGCACAAAACAGCCCCCAGTCCAATTCAACTCAGTAGAAGATTCTCTGTCTTTCTCTCTCTCGTTGTTTGGTATATGATATAAAATGATAAAAATAGACATCGATGAAAAGGCAATTGCTAGGCATTAATTTGATGAGACAATCATAAAGAGCAGTCACTAGTCACCCCAGCTCCCGGTGCTCCTGCATATTCTTAAGTCGTCCTCCAACGGCTTACAGCAGTTTTCCTCCCGGGCCTCTTTACCGACGCACTTTATGCAGCTTCAGGAGACTGACAGTTGCGATGGATAGGTGCCCACTTGTGCACAGCAACGTGTCGTGCGTCCCTCTCAGTCATCACTGTGTTGCGGCTGACAGTGATACGAAGAAGGTTTGTTTGAGGTTTCCTTGAGCACCAAACAAAAAGCAAGCAAGCAAACAAAACCTACCTGAAATTAGATCTTGTCATTGGCTGTGGAGAAGGACAAGTTGTCAAAGACTTCTGGTACTTAAGCAGACCATTATTTAAAGGGGATGAGAACAAGAATAGCAGAAGCCCAGAACTCACAGTCAGGAAAATGTTTCAGATACAATTTGGATCACCAAATTCATTAGGTTTTTTGTTTGTTTGTTTTTGTTTTTTTTTTTTACTGACATCTACAACTACAGGGAGAGTAAATATCACTAAGAATTCACTGTGTCCCTTGGTGGTGTGACTGAATTGTGTCCCCCGCCACACAAAATGCGTATGTTGAAGTCCTAATCCCTAATATGATACTATTTGGAGATCCAACCTTTAAAGAGATAAATTTAAATGAAGTCCTCAGGGTAAGACCCTAATCCAACAGGATTGATGTCCTTATAAGAAAAGGACGAGCCCTGGTCAGGGGGCTTGGTTGGTTGGGGGCATCATCCTATACACCAAAATGTTGTGTGTTCAATTTCCAGTCGGGGCATATACCTAGTGTATGGATTCGAACCCCAGTTGGAGCATGTACAGGAAGCAACTGATTGATGTTTCTCTCTCACAATGATATTTCTCTCTCTCTACCTTCCTTTCTCTCTAAAAATCAATAAACATATCCTCAGGTGAGGGAGGGAAGGAAGGAAGGAAGGAAGGAAGGAAGGAAGGAAGGAAGGAAGGAAGGAAGGAAGGAAGGGGAAAGAAAAAAAAAGAGAGAGAGAAAGAAAGAAAAGAAAAAAAGAAAAGAGAAATGGTACTGTGGCCAGGTCACTCTGCATAAGAAAAGAAAGAGACACAAGGGATGTGCATGCCCAGAGGAAAGAACCTGTGAAGACGCAGTGACAAGATGACTTGCCAACTGCAAACCGAGGAGAGAAGCCTCAGGAGAAACCAAACCTGCCAAGACCTTAAACTCGTTATGGCAGCCCAAGCAGACTAAGACATTCGGATGGTTTTTAGGTAAAAACCATCCCATTGTGATTTTCAGTTGCGGCCCAGGAACATGGACAGCCAGAATTCCATGAAAGACGATGTACACACCATATTTGACTTCCCTGTCAATTTTCATTTCTCTTGAGCATTATGCTAATAGCAAAGGGAAGAAGGCCCTTGATTAGATTTAGTGCGCTAGATACTGTGCTAGGTGTCCTGAGATGCAAAAATGACTCACAGAGTCGCTTCCCTTAAGGAACATGTCATCTCCTGGAGAAAGACAAAATGAGTCAGGACTCTGATACAGGTATAAGATTGACTAATGCTAATTTTGGGCTTAGGGTTGTGAGAAGGACAGGAAGGATCAGGGAAGGTTTCACAAAGTGGGAGAAATTTGAGTAAGACTACTTTGGTCACTACTGCCATCTAACAAACGGCTCCCATCTCAGTGACATAGAGTCACCACCATTTTATGACGCCTAGGGAGTCTGTGCATCAGGAATTTGGGTGGGACACATTACACATTGCGGACCGCTTGTTTCTGCTCCATGCTGTCTGAACCCCAGTTGGCTGGGAGTGAAACAAAGGGCAAGGGGCTGAAAGCATTCACTTTCAGGACGGCTTCTTCATTCATGTGCCAGGCACACGGGGTGAAGGGCAGGCTCAGCTGGAACGTCAACCTGAGCACCTCCAGATGGCCTCTCCAACACAGCAGCCCCCGGGTGGTTGACCTTCTACAAGGATGCCAGGGCTTCGATATCAGTCTCCTGGCAAAGGAAGTGAAAACCACATTGCCTTCTATGACCTAGCCTCAGGAATCACGTAGCATCATTTCCACTATGCTAATTCATGGAAGCAGTCCCATTTAAAAGGAGAGGATGGACTTCCAGTCAAGATGGCAGTGTAGGCAGACATGGCTTGCCTCCTAACACAGCCACATCAAAATTGCAGCTGAAATATAGAAATAACCATTACTTGAACCATCAGAAATTGAATGAAAGTCTGACAACTACAGAATTAAAGAAATCACATCCATCCAGACTGGTAAGAGGGGCGCAGGCACAGAACAGGCTAGTCCCACACTCATGTGTGGTGGATAAAAATTTGGGAAGGTTATTTTGGGAGCAAGGAGTCCCAGCTCCATACCAGGCACCCCAGCCCAGGATTCCAATGCCAGGAAGATAAGTCCCCACAACTTCTGACTGCAGAAAACAGTGAATATTAAGTCAGTGGAAGAAACTGCTAGAGCCCCAGGCAGAAGAACCCACACATCGACTCACCTACTCGGACTCATTCCTACTGGGCTCCAGCACCATGGTAGCATCTTGAAAGGCACCAGTGGGATCCAAGGAGAAACTGAAGTGTCTGGCACCAAGGAAAGCTGAGGCCACTGTCCCTTTTCTAAACCTTCCCCATACAGAGTCACAGAACTGGCAAGCTGGTGCCATGTTTAAGACTCCATCAACCTGGCTAACACCGTTTGACCCACCTTGGAGGTATCCAGAGACTCTGCCCCACCAACTTACAGGCCCACCCAAGCTGCTTTTCCATATGAGTGGCTGGTCTTGGCTGATGTTGCAAATCTTCCTAAATCCTCTCAAACAACCAGCCTGGCCTCAGTGATTCCCCAAGCCTGGCACTAGCACAACCAACCTAGATTCACAGCTTGGCTTCACCTGGGAATCTCCAAGCCCAGCACAAGGAGCAGCCATCACAGATTGCTTTATAGCTCAGGCAGGGTACCCCGGGAAAACAGAGGTCAGGGCTGACCTTGGACCACACCACCCGGAAAACCAGCACACCCAGTCGTCAGCTACAGACCACGTTGGAGCACCACCATCCTGCCCCTGCACACCTGATCCTCCATGAAGGGCAGAGGTTTGTGGTAAGTGGTCACACAGCCAATCCTTGCTGCTGACTGGCCTGGGTAAGTCCCTCACGTTGATCTGCCAACAGCAATCAAGGCTCAACTATAAAAAGAGCGTGTACTCAGCCGACATGAAACACCTTGAATACTCAGCTTGGGTGATAGGGGAGGCCGTGCCACTGGACCCTATAGGGCACCTACTACATTAGGCCAGAAAGAGAGTCAAAGCAATTCTACCTGATACATAGAAACAAACACAGGGAGACTGCCAACACGAGGAGATGAAGAAACACAGCCCAAAGGAAAGAACAGATCAAAACTCCAGAAAAAGAGCCAAACAAAATGGAGATAAGCAATCCGTCAGATTCAGAGTTTAAAACACTGGCTATAAGGATGCTCAAGGAACTTAGTGAGGACCTAAGCAGCATAAAAAAGATCCAGCCAGAAACGAAGGATACACTAATTGAAATAAAGAACAATTCACAGGAAACAACAGTAGAGTGGATGAAGCCGAGAATCAGATCAGTGATTTAGAACTTAAGGAAGCAAAAAACAACCAATCAGAACAACAAGAAGAAAAAACCCAAAAATGAGAATAGTAGAAGCAGACTCCGGGACAGCATCAGGCCGTCCAGCATTCGCATCATGGGGCTGCCAGAAGGAAAAGAGAAAGAGCAAGAAATTGGAAACCTATATGAAAAAATAATGAAAGAAAACTTCCCTAATTTGGTGAAGGAAATATACATGCAAGTCCAGGAAGCACAGAGTCCCAGAGAAGATGTATACCAATAGGCCCACTCTAAGACACATAATCATTAAAATGCCAAAGGTCAAAGATAAAGAATCTTTAAAGCAGCAAGAGAAAAGAAGTTAGTTACCTTCAGGGGAGTTCCCATAAGACTGTTAGTTGATTTCGCAAAAGAAATTTTGCAGGCTAGAAGGGACTGGCAAGAAATGTTGAAGACAAGAAAAGCAGAGACCTACAGCCAAGATTGCTCTATCCAGCAAAGCTATCATTTAGACTCTAAGGGCAGAGACAGAGTTTCCCAGAAGAGAAAAAACTAAAGGAGCTTATCATCACTGAAACATTATTACATGAAATATTAAAGGGGCGTATTGAAGAAAAAGAAGATCAAAGCTATGAACAATGAAATGGCAATAACTACGTATCTCTCAACAACTGAATCTAAAAGACAAACTAAGTAAACAAGAAGAACAGAGACAGAATCATGGATACGGTGAGCATTTTGATGGTTGCCAGATGGGAGGGGTGTGGGAGGGATGGGTGAAGAGGTGAGGGGATTATGAATTACAAATAGGCAGTTACAGAATAGCCATGGGGATGTAAAGTGCAGTGTAGGAAATGGAGCAGCCAAAGCACTTGTACACATGACCCATGGGCATGAACAATGGTGTGGGGATTTCCTGAGGAAGGGGGGGCGTTAGGTGGAGGGGATCAAAAGGGGAAAAATCAGGACAACTGTAATAGCATAACTAATAAAATATATTTTTTTAAAAAAGGAGGGGACATACACCTCGCCTCCCTGTGAAAGGAGTAATCAAATATTTTTGCCATATTTTAAAATTGCCACAGGACCTTGAAGCATAAACAGAATTTCAATAAACCTCATGCACTGAAGTTTTATTGCCTAAAATATTTTTTTCTGATTTTACATGGAATGCACATTATCTAAAACAAAATTATAGAACAATGTAAAGAAACTCATTATTTTATGAGCTAGCTGTGTGCCTGCACCGGAGCTAAAAATGAGAGCTGTGACCTTAAGGAAGACACAGTTCTGCCCTCAAGTCCTTTACAGCCTATCAAACGATCCATGACACCCCGTCACGAGACACCACTGCCATTATGCTGGTGCCGTTTTTTTCCAGTTTAAATAAAATAAATTGAGATGATCCTGTGCCTGCGGTCTTACGTCCTGTTCTGTTTGTTTCCCCCGGCACACAAGATGGTGTGCGAATTTTCTTCATGCTATTCAGTATTCTATAAAACTTTGGTTTTGAATGGATCATATGAATAGACTATTATTTATTCAATCATTTCCCTGTTGCCGGACATTTTTGCTGCTACAACATAATGCCGTAAGAAATACGCTTACTCATCTTTGAACTTCTCTGACAGTTTTCTTAGGATAAATTCCTGAATTAGTTGAGCTTCCAATTCAGAAAAAGAGCCAACATTTTAGAAGCTCCTGATTATAGTTTTCCAGTTTGGTCTGCAAAGATGCCGTCCCGGTCTGCATTTCCACAGGGACGTCAAGCTGCAGAGCACGTGGGAAGCCAGCCTGTTCCCCAGGTACAGGGTGGGGCCAATTGGCCCAGTCTGAATGGAACTGAAAAATACTGAAAGGAGCCAAAAGGCAAGTTATAAACCACAATCAACTAATGACTGGCCTGGGCTTGGCAACCCAAGAGGTGGATTCGAGGAAATAATTACTGCAGAGTCAGGGTAAAT
>PVKM010032712.1:0-16290 GCA_004027735.1 Carollia perspicillata
GCTAGAAAGTAAAAAGACACAGGCAAAGAACATAGGCTTGCTTCTACTCCCACTTGGTAAAACACTTCAGGTTTTTGCTCCGCAGATATTTTATTTCAAAACAAAGCTGATGAGCATGCGAGTATTTATTAAACTTTGTTTATCTTAGCTTCCTCTCATTTGTCAAAGTTTCAGGAGCCCTTTCACACGATGGAAACTTAAACCATGAGTAAACATCTCAAAATATTTCTTGAATGTTAGCACTGAGTTTATTCCTTACATTTGCTGAAATCTCATTTATTTTATAATGAATAGTGCCTCAGAAAAAGGGATAACCCAGGGGGAAAAAGTGTTTTGGATTTTTTTGTTGGAAACAACTTTTGAGTCTCAAAAACAGCTAACTTCGTTAAGCCTCAGAATCCAAAGTTTTAAATTATAACACTGACAACAACCAAATAAAACAGATCTCTTTATCCAATTGCTAAGAGCAGATAGTGATTCTCATACTAGTGGGGCCAGAGGGAGGAATTGGAGGCAACAAAGCAAACTTAAATGCTTGCAGAATGATGGGGCTTCTGAGTAAGGGCTCCATGTACCGCCCCCCTTGGCATCACTCCTTGAGCTTCATGTGGGAGACAGAACTGAAAAATTGGATCAGACTGGAGAAATCTAAGAGCATTGGAATCTGTGAATCACTTCCTGTGTGATGGAGACTACAACACTCAAAATCGTTTTTTAGTGCTGCTCTGCGTGTTGCCAGGTCATTAGAATTGGGTGTCTGGGCAGACATGTCCAAAACAGCCTCCCCGCTTCTCCCCAGGCCCTACATACAGCCCATAGGGGAGGAGAAGGAACAGTGAGGGCTAAACCTGAGGAAGTAGAGGGCAGGGCAAGGAAGACTTAGACCGAAGGTCTGTGCACTGGTGTGCAAGAACAGACCAGGATAGGAAAATTTGCATCTCAGAGATACCAGTGTACGAGGAGGAAGATGACTATGGAACAAATTTCTACTTTCCTCCATCTAAGACATGAAACCTTGGAGGTCCCTGAGATTATATGACCCCAAGCAGGTGGAGACCCTGGATTAACCAAGATCAAGTTTTAGCCATCTGGCAGTATTTTTTAAAAAGTAAGAAACTTATATTTTATACACTGGACTTCATAGACCAATTATTCATTCCTTCCTGCTTCTTAAGTCATATATTTTCAAAATTTTAATTGCTTTTAGCTATCTATTTTACTCTGGAAATGTTAATGTAGAAATAATGGTTTATAATCTTATCAAAAGTCTCAAATGTGCCCTGGTGGCTCAGTTAGTTGGAATGTTGTACTGTATACCAAAAGAATGCTGGTTCAATTCCAGGTCAGGATACATACCTAGGTTGTGGGTTGAATCCCCTATCAGGGAGCTTATGGGGGGCAACTTATCAATATTTCTCACATCAGTGTTTCTCTCTCTCTCTCTCTCTCTCTCTCTCTCTCTCTCTCTCTCTCTCTTTCTCTCAAATCAATGCATATATCCTTGGATGAGGATTTTTTTAAAAATCTGAACTGTGCTTGTTTTTCTTGGAAGTTGGAGGGATACCAAGCCTAGAAAGACAAAGTGCAGGATGGAACTTGTTTAGGACTTGAGCATAGAGGTGAGAGGGTTGAGGAATGCAAAGAGTAATCTTTTAGGAGAATCTCTACTCTTGACATCTTAATGGAGCTTCATATTTCAGTTTCTACTTCATCCAAATTCGGACCTCTAAGGACCAGAAACATATACGATGGTCCTATCTTATTGATGTTATCTTAAGTGACATAGAGCAAATGCTGAAATTTTGGTAACTTGCTCAGAATTGTTACCTGGCTAAAAGTGCCTTGTAAAATTAGTCTACACTGGTAATAAGTGGTTCTTACCCACATTTTCAAAGCACAGCTAAGCTACCCCAAAGTAGCATCTGTTCAGTATCTAATGGCTCCAAGGAGATCAAAAACAGAAAGTAAAAGATCACTTACTGGCTTTCTGAGTAGTTTACAGTTTACTCAAAGAGTAAAGTCTAAATTTAGACTTGTCAGGAATGTCCCTATGAGGATCTAAGTCCTGAGAAGTTCTTAACATACTGATGTGAGAATTTTTCAAACTCATGGCCTATTTAGGTTTTCATTGGTCCTCTGGGACGTGTGTGGAATTTCTTGGCCAAAACTTGGTAAGTAACTGGGTATGGCCCAGTTTCCTACTACCCAATGTGTAGACGGGGAGGTGTGGTATGCATAAGTAGACTTGTGTACACAGGTGGGGTGGAAAATTGTCATTCCATGCAAATGAAGGCTTGGGAAAAATATTTTCTAAAAAGCCAGGTATGGCGTCCCACAAGTTTAACAACATTGGGGTTTAATTTGGGGCAGCAGTCAGCATCAGGGGTACCATGAGGTGGCAAATGAGATCCAACCAGCCAGAGCAAGCAAGATGGTAGGTAATCAAAGAACACATATACTAAGCAATTCATTTTCAGGGAAATCAGTCAACAGGTTGGCTGGAGTGCAGAGGAGAACTCTTCCTAAGAATGACGTGGAAAGTGAGATGCAGTTTCCTTGAGCAGCCAGATAGCAGATACTAAATAGAAACTAAGACATACCAGAAAAAGCAAAAAACTCAGGTTGGAGTAGGAGAACCCAAAATCTGACCCCAGAGAGTGAGGGGCAAGGCTGAACTAGCAGTGAGAGTTAAATGGTAGTAGACAAAAGCAAATCACAGGTGCTGGGAATCGGAGAAAGCCAGGTATTCTGCAGGAGCATGGGTGTTCTGAACTTCTGATATCCACAGTGGACTGCTGAAAGGTGTTCGGGAGATGGGCAACTCAGTGTCAGGATTTCAAGGCATGTGCTATAAAAACTGTGGCTGGACTTGAATAACAATTAAAATAAAAAAAATAATTAATTAAAAAAATAAATAAAAATTATTTGGAATTAGATTGTGGGGGGAAAACAAAACAAAACTGTGGCTGGGCCTGAGGTGCAATGTTCGGGATACTTTAAAATTCTCTCAAGATGTCTTTTTAAACCATCAATATAGCATCTGCTATTCCAAGAGTATGAAATTCTTACATCTCCTTGCTTTAAGACCTGAGTAAGAGTAATTAATTTCCTGAGTTTCTGGTCTGTTCTCCAGTGCTTTGATTTAAAATATTCTTTTTTCCTATCTTCTTTGTATAAATCTGTGGATCAAGATTTTTATTTAACAGGTGCAAAAATTACCTGAAGTACTCGAAATGCAGATTTGTGGGTCATTGCCCAGTCTCTGATTCATTTAATCTGGTATGGGACCCTAGAATGTGTATTTTAACAAAACCTCCAGGTGGTTAGGATACAGGTGGTCCAGGGGCCACACTGTAAGAAGCACTGCTTTATTTAGGTCATCTAAATGTCTTGGAACATTTGACAATTCACTGACCATTTTATATCTCTCAGTCTGCCTCTTACTTCCCACATAGCAGCACAAATCATTCTTCGTCACACCATATGTCTTAACTTCAGACTGTGAAAATGGTCCCCATAACGATGTCCTGGGCCAAAACATTGAGAGTTTAGAATACAATTCAGAATTCAAGATAGATTGTGTTTGGCTGTCTTTAAAACTATTGTATCTACAATTTAAAGGGCAATTTATTTTTATTGAAATTTAGATCTATTCTGAAATATAAAAATGGTTTAAATTCATAACTGAAATATAAGATTGTATCTTTTTGCTTTTCCAAGAGTGAATATCTCTCCTGGTTTATTAGAAAACTGCTTTTTTCAACTGTAAATATATAGATAGCTGCAGCCCCCTGGTAGAAATTAAAAAGGAGTATTAGTGATGTTTATGGAATGTCTTTTAGGATTGAAATCTGGGCAAGAAGCAGTCATCACATATGGGAAAGATTTACATTGCCTGAGCAGGCTCGAGTTTGGTGTAGCATGAATGGTATTTTCAAAGGCTCCAGTTCCCCAGATTTTCCATGGCTGCAGAATATGCTCTTGTCTCTGCCGAGAAATATGCTGGTCTAGGGAATAGCGAATAAGCATTCTTCCAGGCACTATAGTCATAGCCTTTTGTTGTTGGCCAAGTTTAGTGTGACTGCTTCACATATGATTTTGCTCTCTATGAACTAGATTGGAAAAAATGAAAACCTAGTCTAAAAATAAATATATCAGGCATTTAACCACTAATCAGTAAACATTTATCATTACCAAGGTCCATGAGAACCAAATAGCAGGCTTATGCCTTGCATCGAGAGTCCGATGCTGGTCAAAATTGTTGTGTGCTTGCCTTTTTTAACCAAGAAAGAAATAAGGAGTCACAGAAAGGAAGGAACTCCATAGTAGAATGTATAAAGCAAATTGTCTAAAAGAATGCTGATAGAATTGGAACTATTGAGGAATCTGAGGAATTTGGGAATTTAAGTTTTGAAATTTAAATCTTAAAAAAATTTTTGATAAGACTTTATGTTTAGTATTATAAATTCTGCTGCTATAAAATATTCATGAAGAGCATAAAGGCATGTTTGAGGGTAAAAATAGAAGACAATAATATAAAACATCGCTCCTTAACAAAAGTGGTGAGGACTTGAGAGGTGACCCCCAAAAGAAATTGTGTGTTAAAATACTGTCTTTTATTGTAGTCTTACTCACCAAAGTAATACTGTCTTACTCACCAAAGATTTTTAGCTCTCTGCTTTCCTGCCACATAGCAGAGTTAGATTTCTCTCCTCATTTGAATTAGTCATGGGTATGTATCCTGCTGTGGCCAATGAAAAACGAGCAGCAGTGACGTGTCTCACATCCAGGTAGAAGTTTTAGGTGCCACTGTCCAGACCATCATGTGCCCTTCCTACTGCTCTGAGGTTGTGGAAGCACATATCAGGGTCCTGAATGACTACGATGAGCTGAGGCCTTGGCTGACCCACAACAGATAATAGTATTAACTCAGGAATAAATGTTATACAATTTTTTATTAGGGCAGCATCATTTTGCCTTTCCTGTCCAGTAAATATATAGACACAGTGGCAAAAACACTTCAAGTGTTTTTAAAGAAAATGGGGCTTTCCCATGTGAAGATGAAGGTTACCAATATGTATGATTGTGCATTGTTGATCTTTTAAAGGAGCTCTAGAACCAGTCTGATAATTGCAGGGTCATGTTTGAGCTCTAAGAAGCTAAAAATACTATTAAAAAATGTTTTCCATATTGAATATGTAAAGAGCAGAAATATACAACAAAATTGTCAATAGTGATGACATTAGAAAATTGAGAATGGGAGTGAATGCAGTGGAGAATCTCCTTTGCCTTTTAACAATTCAACCTTTTTCCAAATAAGCTTGAAGCAATTTTATACTTAAAACTACAAAAATGGGGAAATTTAATGCCATTACCCAATAAAAATCTAAAATTCTAATAATTTTAAAACTATATTTCAGGTAAAACATAGTCGTTGGGTTTAAGCAATTCAGAATATGCTGGTTCTAAAGAAACATTCTAAAGTCAGGGACATGGAAGAAAAATGGAGTATTACACTAGAGGCTACCTGTATAAAAACCCAGGCACACATGGTCAATCAGAGCATAGGGCAGCTTAAAAAGACACTGCCCAGTAATTTTAAATATATTTTTCAGTCCAGTGAAGTATAAATATATTACAGTATATTTCAATTCTTGGTTCATTGAAATAGCTCTTAAAAATTCTCTAATTTTTACAATGTCCTCAAAGCCTGTCTCAACCCTCAAACTATTTTTCCCCCAAATCCTGCCCCTGACCCCTTCTTTTCTTTTTCCTACTTTTATTTTTAAGTATATTTTATTGATTATTCTATTACAGTTGTCCCAATTTTCTCCTTTGCCCCCTTTATCTGGTACACCCCATTCCCTCCAGCAATGCCCCCCTTAGTTTATGTCCATGAGTCATGCATGTATATTCTTTGGCTTCTCCATTTTTTATACTTTTCTTAACATCCCTCTGTGTATATTATACCTACCAATTATGATTCTTAATCCCTGTATCTTTTCCCCCATTATTCCCCTTCCCCCTGCCCACAGATACCCTCCATGTGCTTTCCATTTCTGTGATTCTGTTCTTGTGCTAGTTGTTTGCTTAGTTTGTCTTTTAGATTCAGTTGTTGATAGTTGTGACTTTATGGTCATTTTATTGTTCATAGCTTTGATCTTCTTGTTCTCAGGTAAGTCCCTTTAACATTTCATGTAATAATGGCTTGGTGATGATGAATTCCTTTACCTTGCCTGGGAAGCACTTTATCTGCCCTTCCATTCTAAATGATAGCTTTGCTGGATAGAGTAGTCTTGGTTGTAAGTCCTTACTTTTCATCATTTTGAATACTTCCAGCAAGTCTCTTCTTGTCTGCAAAGTTTCTTTTGAGAAATCAGCTGATAGTCTTATGGAACTTCTTTGTAGGTAACTCTCTTCTTTTCTCCTGATGCTTTTAAGATTCTCTCTTTATCTTTAACCTTTGGCATTTTAATTATAATGTGTCTTGGAGTGTTCCTCCTCGGGTCTCACTTGTTTGGGACTTTCTGTGCTTCCTGGACTTGTATGTCTATTTCCTTTGTCAAAATAAGGAAGTTCTCCATTATTTTTTCAAATAGGTTTTCAGTTTTTTGTTCTTCCTCTTCTCCTTCTGGCACCCCTATGACCCAGATGTTCGCATTTTTGGAGATGCCCCAGAGTCTTCTTATTCTCTCCTCATCTTTTTTGTATTCGTGTTTCTTCATTCTATTCTTGTCAACTATTTATTTCTTGCTTTTCCAAATCATTGATTTGAACCCCAGTCTTCCTTACCTTCACTGTTGGTTCACTGTGCAATTTTCTTTATTTCACTTAGTGTAACCTTCATCTCTTCCCTTATGCTTTTGGCATATTCAGGGCCTTAGGTATTTGCCAGGGTAAGGCAACCTGAGTCACTGCTCAGTGGCTCTGTATGTGGGAGATAGGTCAAGAGAGGGGATAATGCTGCTGAGACACGCTTAGCACTAGCCCCATTTCTAGTCACTTCAGCCCTTCCTGTATGCAACAGGCATCCCTCTAGCTGCCCCAGTGGTTGTTTTCAGAGTAGGTGAGTTTACATTTATTCTAGGACCATGCAGGCCCTTTAAGCCACCTATCTCAAAAGATCAGCAGTTTCTTCCACTGCCCCAAACCCAACTGGTTTTTACATCCAGAAGTTATAAGTCTTCATCTTCCTGGTGTTGAAACTCTAGGCTGTGTGGTCTTGCCTGGGGTTGGGATCGTTCATTCCCAAGATATCCATCCCAATTTTATTAACCACATGTGAATATGGACTGCCCTGTTCCTCCAGTTACCTCGCTGCCACTGCCTGCTACCACTACACCGTGTCTTCTTTGCCCCAGCTCCCCATCTCCACCCGCCTACCCATCTGGATGAATGTGGCTTCTTTAAATCTTTGTTTGTTGGACTTCCATATGGTTCAACATTCTGGAAGTTCTGGGAATTTTTTGTTTTGAGGTTAGTTGTGATCCTTGTTGGTGGGCAAGGAAGCAAAGCATGTCTATACCTTGACCAGAAGTTTTTCTTTTCTTACTTTTATATTTCCCTCCTACTTCAAGCATTTTTATTCTCCTTGATATTCTCAATTCTCTCTACCCATTAACCAAGTATGTAAAATCAAAGCCAAGAATGAGCATGCAGACTCATTCTGGAGTTAAAAAACCCCAAGAATAAAACACAAAATGCTCTGTAGCAATCAAAAGAAGATAAGAGATAAAAAATTATATATATATATATATTTTTATATATATACACAATTTTTCCTATGTTTGACACAGTTAAGAGATATAAACTTTCAAAGAACTAGCCTTTCCTTACCAGTGGGAGTACTCCATTAGTTACATCTGCATAGATAGACTTTTTTAAAAATTAACATTGGGGCCCTGGCTGGTGTGGCTCAGTAGATTGAGTGCCAGTCTGTGAACCAAAGGGGTGCTGGTTTGATTCCCAGTCAGGGCACATGCCTGGGTTGTGGGCCAGGTCCCTAGTAGGGGGCACACAAGAGAGGGAAACACCACACAGTGATGTTTCCCTCCCTTTCTCCCTCCCTTCCCCTCTCTCTAAAAATCTTTAAAAAAATTAATGTTGTGGTTTCCCCCCTTGAAAGCAGGTAGATTTAACTGAAGGATATATCATGTACTCTGGCATGCAACTTTATGGCATTTTGAGGGACATAATGACAATTTATGAATAATGTCCCAAACTGCTCTTCACTCAGGAAACACTTTTGTTATGTCTTTTCTCCCAACTTCATTCCTATTTGGCTTTAGTTTCTTAGGAAATATCTGACCTCAGAAAGCTTCTATATTTCCTGTTTCAGAAATCCAAGATCATAAAGTTGATTTTTTTGTAGTACAGTTCAAAGCTTTAGCAACTTCATTGTCATGCACCACTGAAGTACATCACCAAATTGTACCTATAAACTAATAATTAGACTTTTAACAAAACTCTGTGTTATTATTTAATTAGTCTCAAAAATGTCATGGTAGGCAGAGATCTCACTGTTTTTTCTGTATGGAAGACATTTTTATTGAAATGGCGAAATATTTTTCCTGGCCCCATAAATTAGAGACAGTTAGATAGAGAGTTGACAGCTATAAAAAAAGCAAAATTAGCTCCCAGTCATGTAGCACCAATAAATTTTTAAAGAATGAAATTTTGTGTTAACAGAGGGTCATAAATATTGCAGCACACCCCACTCACTACCCTCTACTTGTACGAACATGAAGTAGTGCTGAATATATGCTTTAACTTTGTCTAGATAACAAGTTTGATGCACTTAGAGTATGAAGCATCTTCAAAATGAATATTTCAAGAAACTGTCAGCAATAATTCTAACTGCTCATTTACAATAAGTATTTTTGATGAGGAATCCTTAAGGAAACAAAGTTGAACTCGTTTTTTGTCCCTAGATCTGAAATGGATCACTTCTTAGAGATATATGCTTTGATTTGGGGCCATAGTTTTAAAATATTTATAATGAAGTTGGAAAACATATTCCAAGTAAATTAAAATGGGTTTAGTTGGAAAAATTAAGCTTTATTTCCCACAGAATAATGAAAATATAAGAGAGTCCTTCCTCTTTTAGTTCTGTTTATGGTACCTGGCAAACTCTTTTTCATCACGTCCTATTTTTAAACACATCTTCCAAGTTTTAAAATTATGACCCTCAGTTTATATATACTCCTTTTTATCTCGGGTGAAATATGAGATGGGATGAAGTCAGACTGTTTCCTGTCACAAAAGCAGAAGGTTCTTGTGCGTACATTAAAAAGAAGAAATGAATGTTCCTAAGTATGTTTTCTTCAGTATTAATCCACTGTGCATGATGCACTAGATGTTGCCCCAAATACACACATGAAGCATTGTCTTCTTTTTAAGAATTTCTGATTCATTGTAAGCATGTATAATATGGGAAGGGAAGAGCAAAGTGATAGGGGTATGAATAAGATGATTTTGAAAGAAATTTACTGAGACTTCACCTGGAAAGAAATGTGATTTATTTAACAGTATGAGTTATTTATTTAACAGTATGACTGAGAAGAGTTGCCATTTAAGTCTTGCCATTTTCTTTAGGGAACAGTATTCTTCATGCTGAGGGGGAAAGGCATGCCCAACAGTGTAATGGAACAATTTAAATGTACATCATAGAGGGGGATAAAACCATGCAGTCGCGAACTTCTGGGAAAAAATGATCCGCTCTCCTTTAGAGTTGTTTGAGTCTATTAAAGGTACCAGTATGAGTCTCTTATAATGCAATTTTTATCTGTCAAGAGGATATCTAAATTCCATTGAAATAATAAAGTGGTAGAATGAAAAAGCGATACCATATGCCACTGAAGATCATTTCGTTGATGTTTTTAGTACCCCTTCATAACATTAGTTGTCAAGCCAGTGGCATAATCAATAAAGTACAAGAGAGAAAAAATAATACCCCAAAATAAGTGTAGTATATGTACTTTTAAGATATGCTATCTTAAGGAATTATTGCAGGTTATTTTATTTAAACATTATCTTGACCATCTTAGAAAATTCTGATTGTGAGCTTTCAGATGAGTAACACAGCATTTAGCCTGTTTTGAATCTCTGTTTCATCTCATCAGTGGCTTAGTGTAATATTGGTCTTCAACCAACACAATAAAGGTCTGCCCTAGTGAACCTCTCAGGTTATCCTCCTCAAAGAACAGCCTGAGAGGCATACGTACTAGGTGAAAGGAGCACTGCTTATTTAGCCAAGATCCTTTTCATGAGTAGTAGATGACATCCAGTTGCAGTGAAACTTTGCCAGATAGACAGAAGGATGCCACTTCTCACTATCGTATTTTCTCCATTTCACATTACAGGTTCTCACACTTCAACATTTTTTAAATTGATATCTCTCTCAGAATTGATATGTAGATCGATATAAAATTCATAGAAAGTTTGTACAAAGGAATCAGTGTTCCCAGAGGCAAAAACTATGGTAATAACCTAAGGACCTTTTCTTCATCATTCTCTAACTTGGCTCTATTTTCTAACCTCTTCTTCTTTCTCCCATTCAAAGAACTAGAGAGACCATGGGTTGTAAATTTCAACAAATTAGGGTTTGAATTAGAGTACTAATTGCAGATTATTTTGGTCCTCAGTTTTTTTTTTTTATAGAAGAGTAATAATGCCATTGTTACAAGGCTGTTATGGAGTCTAATGAAATAATACTTGTAAAGTTTTCAGTAGGAAGCATAAATGTAGTACTGATAATTGGGCCCCTTGTGTTTGAGTGCTCATCAGGCCTAATTCTCCTGCTGGAAGTCCTTATTTTAGTTTTTCACCTCCCCTCATATAACCCTCCTTTATTGTTGTTAGATTAAAGGGACTGCAATGGAAAAAAAGAGACAATATGGTAACAGAAACCATATTGTATGGTGATATGAGACTAAGGTAATATATCCTCAACTGAGTAGAAAAGGAAAACTACCTAATTCCTTTGTTTCTGAGTAATAAAAGCCAAGTTTTTAAGTATCTAAAGCTTTAGTTTAAATATCAGCTTAACTTTTCTTTTAAAATGTTAAAAAGAATTTGTAAAATAAGAATGCATGAATTCTTTCCAAATACCTATCAAATATGGAAATAGTAATGTCAGAACCCAATCAAATCACTTCTTTAAAAGATCACTTTTTTGTAAAGATTTTATTCATTCATTTGTAGAGAGTGGGGAAAGGAGAGTGAAAGAAGGAGAGAAACATCAATGCGTGTTTGTCTCTCACACATGCCCTACTGGGGACGTGGCCCACAACCCAGGCACGTGCCCTGACTGGGAATCGAACCAGCTACCCTTTGGTTCTCAGGCTGGCACTCAATCTACTGAGCCACTCCAGCCAGGGTGAAAACAGCATTTCTTATCAGCTGGGGAAAAAAATCAAATCTCAGCAGTATTGCAACCTCCATCCTACCCCAAACTTCAGTGACAAGCCCTCTAATCCAAATAATTTAGAATCTCTCGGACCCTTACCAATTTTTGAAGGAGATGGCAGGTTAAGAAAAGGAAGTAGAGTGTTATTAACTCATGGCCATAGAATGGTCTTTGTGCCCTTTATACTAATCATAGAAACATGGGGTTTGAGTTGAGACCCTTAAAATTCTGATGACTCTTTCCACCCACTCTTTGATGACACCAGACACTGTATGCTTGTGAATGGGAGTTTGACACTCTGCTTATTTGGGTTTTAGTCAATATTCCTTTAAGTTTTGAAATATTTATTGATCTTACTTTAGTGACAACTACTGTCTAGAACATTTTTGCTTGTAGTCATCTTAGTTAATTGGATATTTGAAGATATGCAATAATGATTAAACATTTATAGCCAAATCACTGCGTTCTTTCCAATTTTTTTGGCAATCAGAAACTGAATTTTAAAAATCTATATCTTTGTATGCTGATGTCTCACTCAGAGAGTACCTTTTAGGGATCATCTACAACTCGTTATCTTCGCATGAGTAGTAGTAGTTTACTTCGACTACGCCATTTACATCTACTCTAAAAATAGGATTTATGTTTTTTATTAATATGGCATAGTGGGAAAAATCAGCTTAGAACCAACTTCTGTGCACACATAAAATAATATTCAAGGCACAAACTCAAACAAATAACTTATATTTCTTTGCTTAAGGATACTCATCTTACTGTATCTATATCTGATATTAAATTCTTTCACTCATTCACACATGTTCATCTTGGATAGTCTCTGGATCAATACAAGTACATTAACTACTTGGTTACATCGATTCATCACCAGAGAGAAATTTTACTAGTGTCAATTCCCTAAGAGACAGGTTCTCCACTGCATGTACTGAGGAATGTTGAATAAAACTGAGCCTTTATATACTAAAATCTTGATTCAAAGTTATGAAATTTATTCTTAGATTTTTTAGACCATATTCCAAGTTTAGACCATATTCCAAGTTGTCACCAATATCATTCCTGTGTAGCTGAGAAAAAGTTTGCTAGAATTTGAATCTCTACTAATTAAATTTGAATTTCAATCTACTTTTAAAAAATATACTTACAGAGCTTTCTAAGATGATTTTCTCTGTATTAACCTTATTAACTTTATAGATCTTATTTGTATAAAAACTTTCCAGTTCCAGTTATAAAACCCCAACTGTTGCAAACATCAGCAGAAAATGGAATTTATTCGATCATGAAATTGAAAAGGGCAGCTCAGCCTTCAGGCCCGGTGTATCAATCCGGGTCCAATCAGAAGAGAGAAACCACAGAGTAACTCGAACAGAGAAAGTTTAACATAAAGAAATTATTAGCTATAATAGGCAGTTAGCATATCAAAGGATTGGCTAGTAAGACGTAGAAAGAACTCCCAAGAATTTAGGGGTAGCAGATACAAAGAGCAGCCATAACTCCAGGGTGAGATTGAGCACCTAAGGAAAAGCCCACCTCCCGGGCTGAGATTCCAACTTCCTTGGAGAAGGTATGGCCATGTTTCCCTGCATGGTTGAGCAGTCACTGTGCTGGTGTACAGGCAGAACTTTCTGCAAGTTTTTCCCCTGACACTTGCCTCCATGAAATGCACGGAGAGGTGTCTCACTGGAGGCACTTCACTGCAAACTGCAGGGGAAAGCAGCTGGCCACTGAATATTCCGGCCAGTGTGCATGGGCAGATGCTTGGTGCTGAGGAAGCTGTGCTCACTGAAGTTGCTGGGCACCGAGGAAGCCTTGAGTGCACTGCAGGAGCTGGTGCTGGCAGCTGCCCTGTGCTGCAGGAGCCTGCGAGCCAACACCCAAGAACCAGGAAGCAAAATCCATCATCTTCTGCAATGTCTCTCTCTCGCCCTCTACTGACGGAGCTTGATATGATGCCAGCTGGCAAAGGAAAATAAAGGGACCATATCCATTTTCACAGAGCAGACAAAAAGGATAAATTTAGAGGAAATATAGCAAGCTCCAAAGATTGAAATGATGTCAGCAGGATTTGCTTTTTCTTTATTTCTCAGTATTGCTTTCCCCCGGGATGGTTTCACTGTAGGCTGGCTGCTTCCATATAGTGATATTTTTATTTCAGCAGCCAAAGAGTTTCTCTTCTTAGTAATTGAAGCAAAATCCCATTATTGAGTATTGTTGATTCTGACTAGCCTGATTTGTGCCATGTGCTATCCCAGAATCAGTGTGGCTGGGGGATGGGATTTTTTCCCCTTGTCTGGCACTTTGCTTCCCTTCCCCAACCCTCATCAGACTGTTATACTGGGCTGAGGTGGGTTGTGCTCTATAGGCCAAGGTGACTTTGTAATAGGGTTACTATAACTGAGAAGTAAAACTTCAAAGTGTATTGCATACCTTAAATAATCTGCCTTAGATCTCTTTGAGCTTCTTCATTTTCTAAAATCATTTTCATATAAGATTCTAGAGCTTGAATGAAATTAAAGACCATCTAATTTAGTCACCTCCTTTGAATGTACTACTAAGAAAAAAAAAAAACAAAATGGTGTCAGCATTAAGTTTTAAAGCCAGATTTTCTGATAAAACAGAATCAAAAAGTTATAAATGTAAGGTTTCTTTCCTTCCAAATGTGAGAAGCCAATTTACTGAACATTCTCTCAGCAATAGTGGTCTGCACGAGTCATCTGATGTAACTCAGCAATGCAAAGAAGAGAACTAGTGATACCGTAAAATGTGGGTGGACCCTAAAGGCATCATGCTGAGTGAAAAAGCCAGTCTCGAAAGGCTACCTACAGCATGATTCCATTTTGTATGACGTTCTTGAAATGACAAAATTATAGTGTTGGAGAACTGAATTGAAATTGCCAGGAGCAGAGGTTGGGAGAAGGTATGACTATAAAGCTGTGGTACGAAGGAGTGTCTTTGGGATGATGGACTAGCTTGTATCCTGATGATCATGGTGGTTCTACAAACTAATACAGGTGATAAAATGTCATAGAACTATGCATCCTACCCTCCACCAAAATAACAAACAAACAAACAAGTACATGCAAGAACTGGCCAAATACCAGTAAGGTCTATAATTTAGTTAATGATATTGTACACATCTTAATTTCGTGGTTTTGATAAGTGTGTTATGGTTTTCAAAGATGTTC
This sequence comes from Carollia perspicillata, assembly GCA_004027735.1. Taxonomy (NCBI): domain Eukaryota; kingdom Metazoa; phylum Chordata; class Mammalia; order Chiroptera; family Phyllostomidae; genus Carollia; species Carollia perspicillata. The sequence continues at coordinate 14,602 of PVKM010032712.1, forward strand.
TCTTTAGGAGAAGCTGGGTAAAAAGTACCTGGGAAGCATCTACCATTTTTGTAACTTCTACGCAAGAGTAAAATTATTTAATCAATTTTTTATTTCATCACAGTAAACAAAAGTAATAACTATTTTGGATATTTAAAAAGTATAAAGCAAATAGGTGCTTATACTATTTATTTTAAAAATCAAAGCTGTTATAATAATAACAGTAGGGGAGCCCTGGCTGGTGTGGATCAGTGCATGGACTGCCAGCCTGTGAACCAAAGGGTCACCGGTTCGATTTCCAGTCAGGGCACATGCCTAGGTTGCTGGCCAGGACCCCAGTTGGGGGCATGCGAGAGTCAACCACACATTGATGTTTCTCTCTCTCTCTTCCTCTCTCCCTTCCCCACTTTCTAAAACTAAATAAATAAAATCTTAACCAAGAAAAAGAATCTTTAATAAAAAAAAATATTAGGGGAAAAGCAACAACAACAATTTCAAATTACATGCAAATAACGAAACAGAAACTTAGAATGAACCCTATGGTACTGGATTAGTAATACTGGTGATCCATGACCACTCAGTCATGGATCCAGCTCTTTGCTTTTGTGCAAGAATAAAATTGTTCAGGTAGAGCCAAGCTAGGGTGAAGTAGGCTCCAAATGACAAAATAAAAACACCCCAAGGAATTGTAGGAGAAGGACAGGAATTAGAAAAAGGAGAAGTAAGAGGAGAAGGAGGAGGAGGGGAAAAGGGAGGGGAAAAAGAGGAGGGGAAGGCGGAAAAGGAAAAGCAAGAGAAAAAGAAGGAAAAAATGCTCAAACAGAAACTATTTTGAATGAAAAGACTGAAAATTAGAATATAAATTTTATTTATTTCATGAAGCATACAAAAGGCTGGAAAAATTGCTGCTGTGTATGTAGTATAGCAACAGAAATGAGCTCTATTAAAACAATGCTTATAACTTCATGGTCCTTGTAATTCCTTTCAGTGTTAGTTAGGAATTAAAAGAATTTTAATGTTTGCCTTATGCATTATTCAAGAAAATTACAGCACGGGTAAATTATGTCCTAGGCATTCACGAGATGATTATATGAAGTATGCTCACACTAAGAAATTATTGAAATTAACATATCACTTTTCTTGTTAAATACATAAATACCACAGACCTTTCAAAGAATATATAGCTTTAAGATGAATAAAGTAGTACAGATGAAGTATGGGTAGTTATGTCTTAGTTACTGATGGCTTGGCTTCTTGGTTGCCACCAGTTTCAGCCTACACCTAACCAAATTAGCTAACCTCTCAGAACCTCACAATGCCTTCTCTTAAAGCCAGAGCTGAAAACACCAGTTATGGTATCACATATATCTACTGCCTATGTAAAATGTTCTCCGTGAAGTATTAAAGCCAGAAAGAGTTTGAGTTCAGAAATTACTTTTCAGGTACTTATCTCCACTTAAATATGCTATTGAAAGTAACAAAAACTTCAGAATTTAAAAGTCGAGCAGATAGATGTCCAAAGAAATACTCAAGCTTCATGATTAGTGACTTACTGTAAGTGGTGGATAAAGAATAATACTACTTCAGTTTTAAATGGAAAGTTCAAGACGATTAAACTATGTTCACTTAAAAATTACTTTTATGGCAAATCAAGATAGTTTCAACAGACAACACATTGGAGTGTGAAAGGTCCAGGGGTTCTGAGTGAGA
>PVKM010032713.1:0-16287 GCA_004027735.1 Carollia perspicillata
CCCGGACCGTTGTTGGGCGTGTCGGGAAGAGGACCTGGCAGCCGCGTGGTCAGGAACAGGATCCCAGACGCTGGTGGTGGAGGGAGTTTTAGCGCAGCTGGAACGGCGCCCGCGGCACAGTTTGCGGAGCACGTGGGAAAAGTAGCGGGTGCGGCCAAACAACGGACTTCTGCGCATTGTTCTCCGGAGGCTCCGCAGCATCAAAGGGGACCGGGCGCAACCCGACACCTCGAGAACCGCAGGGACAGAGGCCTGGCGGCCCCAGCAGCGCACAAAGGCCGGCCCTGGGGAACCCGAGTAGTTTTGCCTCAACAGGTTGGAAACTAAGTATCTTCGCTCCTAACTGCACCGTCTTTCCCAAAGACCCGCCAGCATCCGCGCGCGGTCACTCCCGGGGCTCGGGGGCGCCCCATTGAGACCTCTCTGCAGCCGGGAGGAGCGAGACCAGCGACGGCGACAAAGCCCCAGCGGGCGGGCGGTGGATGCTCTGGAGTCTCCGGAGCCACCGCGAGTGGAAAACATCACCAGCACAATCACAGGCCCTGCCCCTCGCTGGCCCACAGCCGACAGAAGGGACCGCCGAACGCACCGACTTCCCAGCACGGTCGCCCAAGTTTGGTCAGGCGCCGGCATCCCGCACCATCCCCGGCCCAGCGCACTCCCCGGATCCTGCGGTGCGCAAAGGTGGCGCGAACACAGGGAGCCGAAAAATGAATGGCCGTCGAGGGACACCCAGAACACAGGGCCCCGGCCCCACTCCGTCCCTCCTCCGCCTGCCGCCCGCGGGCCACCGGTGTGCGTGGGCAGAGCCGGGTCCGCTTCTTGGGACCGAAGCCCAGACGGGCTGGAGGTAAGGAGGCCATCACCACGGGGACCTCTGGAGATGCGCACAAAGCGCCTGAGTGCTGGCGGCCTGGCGAGCGTAGTTTCGCGTCCCCGCTGTTCTTACCTGGCTCCGCGGAAGTCGCGTGAACCCCGAGCAGCAGGACCAGGAGCGCGAGCATGTCCAGCAGGCGCCGCCGCAGCGGCCGCAGCCAGAGCCACCTGCGGGCGACATGCCACAGGTTAGTTTGCCGCGCGCGTCCGCCGCCCGCCCGTGCGACCCCCTTCAGTGCGTGCGAGCGACCCCTCCGCCCCAGGCCGCCTCTCGGCCCCCGCGGCCCGCACCTCGGCTCCATGCTCAGCCAGCTGGACGGTCTGCGCCGCGGATGCTGCACCCTCCGCGGCTGTGCGCCCACTCGGCCCCGGTGCTGCGGCCGCCGCTGGACGGGCTGGGGGCGGGGTGGGGACCGGGCGCTAGGCGGGGCGGACGGCGGGGACGGGCCGGGGGCGGGGCGCGAGACACAGGCCGAGGGGGCGGGGCTCAGTGGGGCCGGGAGGCGGGGCCTTGGCGTCAGGCTGGACCAGGAGGTGCGTGGGCTGGGGTGGGCCGGGCCGGGGCTAGGGTACAGGGGGACGGACCCGCTCGCAGAGAGGTGACGGGCCGCTCCCTGGGGCCCGAGCACCCCCTCGCGGCAGTGTGGGGTGTTTCCCCCCCAGCCCCCAACCCCAGCGCGAGGAGTCTGCCAGTGCCCCCACCCCCGGAGAGAGCTTCTCCGCCGCTGCCCTTGGCGGCAAGTGGGGTCCAGGCTCCAGGGCCTGGGCAAGGTCCAGGCCGACGCAACGTGTCCGGCCCTGAGTTCATTCCGGAAGATGTCTTCAGCGGCCCCCAGGCGAGTGGTCCTCAGGCCCTGAGACCCGGGGAAGCGGCCAGAAGGCGGGCGATTGGAACAAAGACGTTCTATCGCCGGGGGACAATGGACGGAGGGAGAGGAAGCTGGGCTCCTCCTGCCCAGTCTCGTGGGCGTATTAGCCGCGTGGTGATGGCGCAGCCAGCCTCGTGGCCTCGGCGGGCTCGGCCCAGGACGATAGCCCTCCCCCTGCCTCGCTCCCCACACCGCACCACCGCCACCTCCAGCAACTCCTGGGGAAGGATGGCCCTGTGCCCCACGAAGCCTCGGTTGCCGTTCCCACGAGCTCACGCCCGCGCCCCCTGAGGAGTCCTGTCCCCACTTTGCAAAGGGTTGGAGGGCTCCTGGAGGGGCTGTGAGAAGGCCCCCTCCATCAGGCTCACCCCTGCCCCGGCACCTAGCAGGCCCCTCTCCCTTCTGGAGGTCCAGCTGCCCCTCACCAGAGAATATTCAGCCTCCCACCCCCCAGTTGTGTCCACTCCGTTTCTATCGCCTTAGGCAGGTGCACCTGGCCGAGGTCTCAGCTCCTACCTCGGGGCAGCTGTGCCTGACCCAGGTCTCAGCTCCTTCCTCAGGACAGCTGTACATGGGGTCCTGTCCTCAAACCCACCTGACAGGCTTCTCCACCCCGAGAGCCCCCTCATACCCGACCTCTTAAAGTAACTCGCATTTGCCTGGGTCTGATCCCCACCCCCCTGCAGGGAACAAAGGCCCCGGCCCGGCGCCATGGCCCTTGGCTTCTAATTTCATGTGAACTCCCCTGGATCGCTACTAAATGCCCTCCTCAGTCCCCACTGCCCTTCCTGGCACAGTCATCTCCAGCGGGCACCTCTACACAAGACACGTGCTTGCCCCTCCCCCTCTAAGCCTCCCTCCACCTCTCTTGCTCCTCCACCCCCAGCGCATCCTGCTGGACACTTCCTGACTTCACTCTTCAACCAGCCTGGAGACCTTGTTCCTGGCCAGGCCCCAGCCACATACCCTCCCTGCTGGAAGCAGCCTTGCCTGTTTGCCCCTCCCCCACTGACTTTCTGGGCCCACAGGACCTGACAGCTGCCCTCAGCACCTCCCTCCTGCCCCCACCACCCACACTGCTGCAGAGAGGCCTTCCTGGCTTCTCATTGGGCCCATGGTTACCTCCACCACCAGCCGCACCCTGCCCTGGACCCCCGGCCTGTCTGTTTGCCAGCCCACACCTCAGTCATCGTCTGCCCTGAAGCCTGGAGTCCTTCTCTGGGTTGTGTGACAAGGACACTTGTGGTATTGGTAGGGAGAGAAATGAACGGAGGTTGTGGCCACGGTTTTTAAACATGAAGAGGATGTCACAGAGCAGGGGATTAGCGCACATACACTCCTTTGCACAACTTTTGTTTCTTGTGTGGATGGAAGGGCAGGGTGGGGCCCTGCGGCGAGTGCGCCTGTGTCCCACAGGTGTTTGTGCGGTGGGAGTGGGTGAGTCTGTGGGTGCTGTTTGTGCATGTGTTTGGTGTTTCCATGGCTTCGTGTGGTGTGTGCACATGCATGTGGGTGGTGTGTTCATGTGTGTGGTGAGCAAGTCCCGGTCCTAACAGGGCCCCTTCCTGTAGCTCCAGCCTATCTGCCTGACCCTTAGCCCATCCCTCTGCTGAGCCTGGCTCCGGGGGAGGGATCTGAAGGGCAGGGGCTCTTCCGGCCCTTCCACCTCACCTGCCCTCAGGCCCATCCTGCTTCCACCAGCCCCACCCACCTTCAAACCAGCAGTCAGCCAACTTGCCTTTGCTGGTGTGACTGATCCGCAGCTCCTGGCGGGTGCGGCTGGGAGGGGGAGGGCCACGCTTTCAGGGCCTGGGGCTCATTGAGCCTCTCCTGTCCTCCCAGTCATCACCTTGGGATCACCACCTCTTTTCTCTCCCCAGTTAGAGACCCCAGGGCAGGGCGAGCCCACCTTTGTGGGCTTTGTGGAGAGGGCTGGCTAGCTTAAAAGAGCCTTTATGTAATGAAAAGTGCTATCAACAAAAAGCACTAAAATAAGGCTTTCTTACGATTGCTTAACTCGCAGCTATAAAAAATAAGTTTGGGGCTCACTTTTTGCTCTTTATATACTACCATCGAGTCCTCGCTGTATGTCTCCACAGTTCCCATGGCATTCACATCATGTTCTTATTAGAGTTTCATTTTTCTTTTATTTACTGAAGAGGTTCAGAACTAGTTACCCCAAGACATGCTTGTGTGGTATGAGGATTATTTTGAGCTAAAGGCAACCCAGACCCTCTGGGCTCAAGGGAAACTTCGACACCCTCCCCCTGCTACCTAGAATTTAAACTGGGGACCTCGACCATAGTAAGAGTTATCACCAGAAATGACTTTTTTAAACCTAACTCCAGGGCGGGGCAAACTTCTGAGGATGGCTGGACATCTGCTCTTCTCGTCACCCTGCAATGGCCCTCCTCCCCTCGGCAGCCCCAGGCTCCCTCCCCCACTTCCCATGTCTGTCCCTGATCCTCTCACAATACGTGGGTTCCCCTAAGTACATATGTATGCATCAAATTTGGTTGTTTTCTCTCTTTAATCTGTCTCGCGTCCATTTAATTACTAGACCGGCCAGAAGAACCCGGGACAGGAGAGGACAGTTTCTGCCTCCCCCACGATACACGAGGAACACACGATGACTGCAGAAGAAGTAGAAAATTCAGACGTGCACGTAGTGAGAGAAGGCCTCAGATCGCCCTCTGCTGTGCCTCCTTCCGCCCCCGTCCACAGAGACGCCCCCCTGGCCTCGGGAGGGGCGCACAGTGTCAGCTCACCCCGAGGTGAGCCCCAGCAGTGCCAAGTGCTTGGGGCGAGGGACCACAGCAAGTCTGGGCAGTAGAGGCCTCAGGCCAGGGGGCTCCTCGGCTGGGCTGAAGAGGCAGGTGGAGACGCCAGGGCTGGGGGCATCTGGAGCAGAGGCCCCGGAGAGAGGGCCAGCGCCCCGTGTGTGCAGAAACTCAGTGTGTCTGGGGGTGAGTGGGAAGGAGTCCTGGGGTGGAAGGGCCTGAACCCCAGGTCCAGCCACATTCTTGTCTGTCCCTTGGCTTGATTTCCTGTTTCCTCTGACGCTGTGTGTCTCACATGTCCTGACACAGGAGGAAGGCCAGAAGTGGCTGAAATGCTGCACTTGCCCTGAGCTCGGCCTGCGAGTCGGACACTGGCCTGGCAGTGACCAGCCAGCGCTGCCCATGAGGCGTGACTGATGGTCCCCCTGTGGTTGGAAATAGAGGCTCCCTGTCCACTCATACCCCATGCTGGGCTTGTTTTTGTTTTTAAATTGGTTTTTGTTTTAAACTGACAGGGTTTTCCAAAACTGCAGTGGATTCCCTCAGTGGAGTCCGGGGACTGCGTGTGTTGGGCATTTGCCCTGCCCCGTGGGCAGTGGGCCTGGGACTGTAGGTCTGTGCAGGGAGAAATGTGGGACAGGCTGGGAAGGTGCCTTGGGGCCAGTCAAGCAAGGCCAAGGACATGGAAAGGGCAAGACATGTGACCTCTGCCCAGGTTGTCCCCTCTCTCTGTGCCCAAAGAGGCACCAGGGAGCTTGCCAAGTGCTACAAAAGTAAGTTTTATCAGGAGAGGAGAAGTTATGCACAGGCAGAGGCGGCTGTGAAAAGCACAGTATATCCAAAGAGTGTATCTGGTTCCACAGCAGGTCACGCCCTTCAGTTCTCAGGCCCTGGTCCCACGGTCCACCCCAGTCCCAGATGCAACAGGGGCCCCTCACATCCTGGCCACATTTTCAGAGGCTCATAACAAACATTTTTACTAATATCAGAGCCATTTCTTCATTTCACTGCTGCAGGGAAACACCTGGACTCACGGTGAGTCACAGGGCGGGGGGCAGGGGATGTCCTTGAATTCTTAAGTTCATCTTCTCAGGACCTGGACCGTCTCATTTCTCAGGATGGCCTGACCCCCACAGAGACACCACTGAAGTGCTTCAGCCCCAAGGGAAACCGCAGGCTCTGCACAGCGGGCTGCACGGTGCTGCCGGTGCCCCCGGCCGGGAGCAAGAAGTCCAGCTGATTCCTTCCTGCCAGCCTGGCAGCTCTCTGCAAACAGCACGGCCTGGCCCCTTTCCTTCCTGACGGGCGGCCACGTCACAGCCTCCCTCGGACGGGTGACTCAGGGTGGCTCACTCCCCTCCTGCTCACCCCGGGGAGGTGGGGCCACTTCCCAACTCTGCATACACTGCACACTCACCCACACAGAGAACCTGGGTCTGTTCACACTCCAGGTCAGTATTGAACCAATTCCAGCCGTACTCAATTCCCAACCCCACTAAATGAGGGGTGCAGGCTCTGGCCATCATTCCCGGCACCCACCCTCACTGTCGGCCTCACCCGTGGTCCTCGGAGCTTACTCTGACCACCCTGCTCTCGCCACGAGCCCGGCACTTGCCGCCTCCCACCACGCTAGTTTGCTTTTTTTGCAGGGCTCTTGCTGCTGTCTAATATTCCTGTTCCCTTATTTGCTCATTTGCTCATTTATTTGCTTATGAGCTTCCCACTTCCCTCTGCTGGAATTCAGGCACGGACACACAGCTTCTTTGCTTTGTTCACCAGTGAACAAAAGGAAGGGAGGGAGGGAGGGAAGGAAGATAAGGAAAGAAAAGGAGGCAGGGAGACAAGGAGAGGGGCACACTAGGCTGAGCCAGGCAGTATCCAAGTGCCCCTTCTCAGGATAGCACGGGAGGCTCAATGTGAAACCTTCCGGGCAGAAGGTTTGTAGCTACAACCTCCAGTCTCCTTTGCCTGGAACCTTATATTCGAGCCGTGTGTGCACCTCTCCCCACTGTCCCTCACCAGCAGTCAAAGACGGAGCCGTTTAAAGATGCACAACTGACATGATTATAACTCATTGTAAAAACTCCAAACGTTAGTCATAAAACTAAATTCCCATTTGACCTGCCTCCGCAGCTCAGTCTCCTGCCAAGTATAGTCCCTGTTATTAGTCCTCTGCTGGTTTTTATAAAATGCGTTTTATAGTATTTTTTACTCCAGAAATGTAGAAGGTTGTTTTGTGAACTTTTAAAAGCATGTGTGAGATAAAACCATGGTTCGAAAACTTGCTTTATTAACTCAGTACCTGCCATTGCTCCTTCTGTGGCACTATATGTACATTTACTCAAATGAGTAAATTCCACACCATGGAAATAGCGTACTTAGTGAGTATCCCCCATAATGAGACATGGGTTGGGTTCAGTGTTTTGCTGAAAGTAATGGACGGCCTAGAAAAGAGACGGAAACACTGAGAAAGAATGAAGCGGAAATGCTCAAGGGGAGAACGCACAGTAAAAGGGATGAAGAACAGTTTCGACAGGCTCGTCAGCAAACAACTCAGCTGCGGAAACACCCAGTGCATTTGAAAATGGTGCTACAGAAGTTATCCAAATTAAAACAGAAAGAGAAAAAAACAGAGTGGAAGAAACAAACCAGAAGTGTGCGTCAGAGAGCCGTGGGACAACATCTAAGAGCCTGACATACACATCGCTGGGTCACAAGAGGGATAAGAGAGGGTGGGGGTAGAGGAAATTCTTGAAGAAAAATGACTGAAGACTTTTCAAGATTAGTGACGGACATCAAACCACGGATCAAAGAAGCACAAAGAACACACAGCAGGATAAATGTCCCCAGAAGGTTGTGGGGGAAAGCGGGGTGCACGGGAAACCTGAGAGCTCAGGGGAGGCCCGCACAGCAGACTTACGAACGCAGAGACCCCAAGTAACCACACAGGAGGGTCTGCGATGAAAACTTCCCAGCTAAGAGTGAGTCGTGGCAGACAGTCACATCCTAGGTTCGTATTTTTCCCTAACGAAGGTCAATCTTTACCTTAACAGAGCCTGTCTGAGATAGCCGACACCTACCATAACAAACCTGATAGCCTACGTGTGGGACATCAAAGTCGGTTCTTTTTTCCCAAAGCACAACCACCCACACCAGAGCAGAGACCAGAAGTCCCTTCATTGTTAGCATTGTCATGTTAATTGTTAACTGTGAACTGTCCTGCACCCAGCAGTGTAACGGAAGTATTTGTCTGATCCTCTTACCGTATTTTGCCATGAATAGTGTATACTTTTTGGGGCCAACATTTTTGAGGGAAAAATAAGGATTTGCATTATACACAGGTAGTGCCTGAAATAGCTTGTATCTGTTCTTGAATTTTGTAATTATGTGTTACATGAAATTTTTTGTACCATAATATGTTCGAAACTAAATGCTAAAATTCCTTTATAATACAAAAAACAAGTACCTAAATATAAATCAGTAAAACTTGAATTTAAAAATTAAAATGAAAGATTTTTCTTCCTGAAAGTTTGGGCCAAAAACGTGGGCACACATTATACATTGCAAAATATGGTACTTCTTATCCAACCCCAGAGATTCCTCCCCCCACCTTGGCTTTCTCCCGCCTCCCTAATTCATCACCAGTGGGTTTCCTGTCACATGCCTTCCCCTTTGGTTCTCATGTATAAACTAAGGTGCAAAACTGCCATCTGGGGGGTATTTTCTCATCCGTTGAGATTTCGCTTTCTGGCAATTTTCAGTTTGGCTCAAATACACTCATAAAACATTCTCCACAGGTTTGAATGTTTCCTGCGCTGACAAGGTAAAACAAACAAGCAAACAAAACCACACCAAAAACCCATATGCCTAGCAGATTTAAACTGGAGGGGGAAGAGAAAAAAACCTCTAAGGCGGGCAGAGTGAAAACACAGACGCGCGAAGTGCGGAGAAACAGAATTAGAGCAGGACTCTCTCCAGAAACCGTACAGGCTAGATCACACCAAGGGGCATCTTTATTGCTCTGAAAGAAAAAAAGTGTTGGTTCAGGGATCTATACCAGGGAAACTGTCCTTTAAACTTTAGGATTTATTTTTTCTAAGAGTTTATTTTTTAGAAAGATGGGGAGGGAGGGAGGAAGAGCGGGAGAGAAATGCCGATGTGCTAGAGATACACGGAATGGTTGCCTCTTAATGCGTCCCCAGCTGGGGACCCAGCCCATAACCCAGGCGTGGGCCCCGACTGGGAATGGAACCAGCAACCTTTCGCCTCACAGGCTGGTGCTCAGTCCACTGAGCCACGCCAGCCGGGGCTAAAACTTAGGATTTAAGAAAAGACTGAATCTCAGAGACATGAGAACAACAGGACTGTATTGTGGCAACGCCTACTCCTCAAGGAGAGTAAATGACCACCAGCCACGAGGAAGAAAGAGAAACGAGTCTGCATCTTCACAAAGAAATGAAGAGTCACAGAAGTGGAAGAAATGAAGATAAGGTAAAATTCTTTCCCCCTTATCTTTAATTGCTGTAAATGATAGCTTCTTTCCAAAGCACAGGTGGCAAACACAAGGCCTTCAGGCCGAATCCGGCCCTCCGCCTTGTTTTATTGGCCGCCACCTTGTTTCCACCCGGCGGCAGAGCTGAGCTCTAACGTAACTGTTAAGGAGCAGTCACATTCATACAGTCCTAAAGTGACATTCGGCCCTGTGAAGGCAACCGCGAGGCTGACGTGGCCCCCGGTGAAGACGAGTGTGATACCCCTGCTCTAAAGGAAAAACAGTAGCATCGTACTGTGTTGAGTGCATATGTGAAAGTAAATTGTATGCCAACAGGAAGGATGGCGGGTTGGAATTGGGAAAATACTGTTGTAAGGTCCTTATACTACATGTGAAGGGGTCCGGTTCTATCTGAATATAAATTCTGACTATGATTTATATTTTAAGTCCTAGGGCAACCATTAGAGGTTTTTTTTTGAAGAAGTATAAGTGATAAGTCAGGAGGACCTGCAACAGAATTATAAAAATGGTTCAACAAAGAGAAAGCAGAAAAGAGTAAAAGAAAAACAAATAACAGGTGAAACCAGTAAAAGACCCCCAGCAAAATTATCATTTTAATCAAATCTTATCAATAATCACATGAAGTGTGAATGTTCTAAACGTACGTATTGAAAGGTAGAGATGGTCAGATCGAGTGAAAAACCCAACCAAGTTGTGTCTACAAGAAATCCATGTTAAACATGAAGACATATATATATTTAAAGCATAAGGATGAGAAATGATACGCCATTCAATCACTAGCCCAAAGGAAGCCAGAGTAGCGATCTTGACATCAAACAGACTTCATAAAAAAGAAATGTTACAGGTAATGATGAATGAGTCAGTTCTCAAAGAGGACATAACAATCATAAATATGCATGTTTTTCTAAACAACAGACTTCAAAACATGTGAAGCAAAAACTGATTGGACAAGAAGGATAAATAAACAGATCCCCAATGATAGTTGGAGTTGTCAACACTCAGCAATTGCTAGAGCGGGGGGACAGAAAAAAATCAATAAGGGTGTAAAAGACATAAGCAATGCTATCAACTACCTAGACCTCGCTGATATGTACAGGACACTCCACCCAACAATACTTCTTGAGAAGAGCATAGTTTTCTTAAGTGCACATTGACATTCACCAAGATAGACCATATTCTGGGCAATAAAATACACCTGAACAAATCTAAAAGAACACGAATCACATAAAATATGCTTCCAGGGCATAACGAAACAAGAAATCAGAATTAGATATCTATAAAGACCCAAACTATTTGGAAATTTTAAACATTTCTCAATAAGCCATAAGTCAGAATGGAGTCTCAAAGAAATAAAAAAATATGTTGAATTAATTGAAAATGAAAATACGATATATCAAAATTTGGGGGAAGAAGCTGAAACAGTGCTTAGTGGGACTGTTAGAGCACTGACTACTCACATCAGGAAAGAAGAAAGGTCTCAACATGACCTCAGCTTCCATCTTACAAAACTGGGGGAAAAGAACCAACTGAGCACAGAGAATGTAGAAGCAAGGCAATAATACAGATCAGGACAGAAACCAATGGAACAGAAAACAGACAAAAATAGAGCAAGTTACTGAAACCAAAAGCTGGCTATTTTCTATTTCTCTTGTTTTCTTAGAGTTCCATCATAAATTGCCAATATCAAGAATGGAAGCGTAGGCATGACTGCAGACCCCGTGTAATACTCCTGATTAGCTTTTCAGCAGCTAATACAGGACTATCATAACCATTTTATTCTATGCTAATACATTCCATAGCTCAGATGAAATACACAGATTCACTGAGGGACAGATTATCCACGCTGATGCAAAAAGAAATTTAAAAATCCAGATAGTTCTCTAACTGTTGAAGAGATTGAGACATAATGAAAAACCTTCTCAGAAAGAAAACCTCCAGCCAAAAAGCTTCACGTGGAATGTTATAAAATGTTCGTTGAAAAAATAATGGCAAACCTATACAAGCTGTTTCAGAAAATAAAACAGGGAACACTTCCCCATTCACTCCATGAGGCCCGTATTACCCTCGTATTCCACAGACACTACAAGGAAACGGCAAACCAATATCCTTCATGAATATACATGCAAAATTCATTAACAAAATGTTAACAAACAAAACCCAATTATATGTAAAAAGGATAGTACATCTCAACCATGTAGGATTTATTCCAGGAATGAGAGGTTGGTTTAATGTTCAAAGACCAATGTAATTTACTATATATCAGTGAATTATAATACTAATGATTATGATCATAGATAACATCATGCTTCATGTTGGAAAAAAATGAATGTTTTCTCCCTAGGACAAGGAACAAAACAAAATGCTACTCTTGTCATTTCCAGCCAGTATCATTCCAGGGATCTTAGACAAGAAAGGTCTTTAGTCAACAAAAGACAAAAAGGAAGGAAAAAGAAAGAAAAAGAAAAAAGAGAAGAAAAGAAAAGAAAGGACAAGTGAGTGGGTTGGATGGAAGGAAATAAAAGTGCTCATTCACACATGAAATAGATCCTATGTAGAAAATCCTAAGGAATCTACAGATTAGCTTATTAGAATTAATGAGTGAGTTCAGTGAGGTTGCAGAATAGAAAGGCAACTAACAAATCGATTATATTTCTATACACCAGCAATAAACAATTGGAAACTGAAATTTAAAGTAAAACATACAACAACAAAAACACGTACTATCTAGGGATGAATTTAATAGCATATACGTGAGATTTGCTCACTAAAAACCATGAACCGTCACTGAGAGATGTTGACGGAGCCCTAGGTAAAGCGACGGTTACGCCGTGTACTTAGATCAGAAGGCTCCACACTGTTAACAGGTCAGCCCTCCCTGGATGGATCTGTAGATGCTGCACAACACCAGGCCAAATCCAGCAGTCCTTTCTGTTCATGCTTGTGGTCTACTTATACAATTTATATAAAAATACAAAGAACCAAGAATAATCAAAATGTTGAAACAAGAAAAACAAGCTGAAAAATGTAGCCGACTTGGACAATTTATTAGAAAGCTACAGCAATCGAAACAGAGCAGTATGGGCGGAAGGACAGGTCTGCGATCAGCAGGACCGAATGGAGGATCAGGAAACACACCCGCACGTGTACGGTCAACTGATTTTCAGCAAAAGTGCCCAACCTCCTTCTATGTCCCCCTCCATCACCAGGTGACAGCTCAGATGTGACGAAGCAAGGCCCACGTGAATGGATAAAGCCGCCTGGCTTGAAAGCCTCATGTGTCAAATGTGGTTCAGGAGGAATGGCACAACTTCCATCAAGAAGCGTGCTCAGTGACAGGGCTTTACATCCATGGCAAACCCCAGCACAGGCAGAGACCTGCAGGCCCAGGGGAAATGTGCCAACTGGGGGTCGCTTCTATCATCAACATTGTTCCAAGGTTTCGCTTTCATCAGATTTCCGGGGAACAGAGCTAGAAAGTTAAACTGATATCAGACCCGTCCACGGAGACGAGAAAGGTTATGCTAACCCTTTACTCACTCGCCAGAATTGGCTAAACAGACAAAATAGCAAATCTCAGAGAGGATATAAAGTCTGGGTTACCTTCCGCTCTCCACTGCATCCCCCCCAGCTCTATTGATTTTGCCTCCTGGGCTTCTTCTGAAACCACCACATCTACCACTACCACCCTAGTCTAAACTAGGGTACTCACGAAGCCACTCCATGCTTGCTTCCCTAATCCAATCCATCCTCCCCCTCCCCGAGCAAAGGACAACATCAGTGCTGCTGAATGTCCGATGGTGGCTGTCACTCTTACAGCTTGGTGCCATGGCCTGCAGACCATGGCTGCCAGCCCTGCTGTATCTTCAGCTTCCTCCCTCCATCTATCTCCCACCTGCTTCCCACCCCGCATTCGGGCCAGGCTCCCTCCTCTGAGACTTTGCTCATGCTGTTCCCTGTGCCAGAATGCCCATCCGCCCTCTTCACGAGGTTACCATGCTGGCTCCTCAGGTGTCCTCCCAGGAACCCTCTCTGTCTCCTTCATGACACCGTAGTCCCAACCCGACCAGATCGTGGATTTCCGTGTTCCCAGCACCTGCCCGTGCCGGCCCTCTCGGCTGCCCTCTGTGGAGGTCGTTCTTGTCTTCTCTCCGCAGCTTCTTCAGACGCATTTCCATTGACTACATTTTATTCCTGAGTTGTAGATTCTAGAAAACCTCACAGATGGTTGTTTTCCCAAGGTTCTTTCACGTTTGACAACATAGGCCACTTGCCTTAGTGTCTGAGGGACAACCTGGCTTAGTGTCAGGCGTGGGTTGAGTGCAGCGTCTCCATAATCTGGCTTTGCTGGCATGTTTGCTCCTTAGGGAATGCGCCTCGATGTGCCAGTGTCCAGGGGCTCCTGGAGAGTCCCAGAAGCACAGCCTCTGGTTGAGTTTCACCGCAGGGATGGGCACCACCGCATTCCCGTGCACCTACCGGCTCCCTTTCTCTTTAGATGGTGCACTTGGTTCACAGCTTAACACTCTCACTGCGGCTTTTCATCCCCTTCCAGCAGGGCCCTCTGCTTGGCCGCGTGCTGGTCAGAGGCGTCCACACCCGTGCATGCCAAATCACAGCCTGGGCTCAGGGGCGGGGCGCGTGGCGGGGGAGGCACCGCCTGGGCTCAGGAGAGACGGGTGCTGACTCACCCTGGACTGCGGGTCTGGCCATCTGGCTGACAGGTTTGTGCGACAAGTAATAACCGTGCGAGGAGCCTATGCACGAAGGGAGGCAACACGGGCCAGGAACAGGCCCATGTTCTTCCAACTTAATCTTGCGTCTGAATACCATGTGCGTTGGACCACGTGGGCCCCTGGAATGTAACCAAAAGTGAGCACAGCTCCTCTTCCCTGTTGGCAGAGCTGGGCAAAGCCCTGTCGTGAGGATGAGCAGCAGGATGTCCCGTGCAACTCAGGGCTGGGACCACAGTCCCTCCCCGCCCCACCCCTGTGTCTCCCCTCTATTGCAGAGATCTCTGCCTGGACACAGGGGAACTGGCCCCTCAGGGATAGCTCAGATGTCACAGCTGATGAGGGTACCTCTGTCCAGCAAGGCAGCAGCTTCTGGGAAAACCTCGTAGGTCCTGGTGAAGTTGCTGTTGAGGCCACAAACGCATTCCAGCTGACACAGGTGGCCTAATGCTTACTGGCTGAGCATTTGTCTCAGAGGACCTCTGGCTCTAGCACTTACAAGGTCTGTGACTTGGGAGTTTCTTAACCTCTCTGTGCCTGAGTTTCTTTGTGCCAGGGCTCTGGAGAAGAAGAGTGACACCATGGGATGGGTGGTCACGTGTGTCAATGCCAAAATGGTGGCTGTGCCATCTGAGGCTGAGAAGATGCTCCACATCACTAGTCATTAGGGAGATGCAACTAAGACCCCAGTGAAGTCCCTGACATACTGGTTAGAACGGCTGAAGTTAAAAGACCGACCGTGCCAAGCGTCAATGGGGGTATGAAGAAAGCAGGACCCTCAGCACTAACCATGCAACACGAAGTGCAACAACCACTTTGGAAAATGGTTTACAGTTTCTTAAAAAGGTAAATACCCACTACTCCTGTCTCTGGAGCACATGCAGGCTAGGGGCCCCTCCTGCTGTGTGACCACAGAAGGCCCAGGTCTGCCTCAAGCTCGGCTCCGCGTGGTAATGAAGACAAGTCAGCCCAGGCAAGACACAGCCATCCCAGGCGTGTGAGTGCTCACAGTCAGGAGGCCAGACGTACAAGATCAAGGTGTGAGCAGGGCTGGTTCCTTCTGAGGCTGTGAGGGGCGTCCACACCAGGCTTCTCCCAGCTCCTGGTGGCTGCTGGCAACCCCTGGTGTCCACTGGCTTGTACAGGAATCACTCCAATTTCTGCTCCATCTGTGTCTCCTCCCCTTTCTTATAAGGACACCTGTCACATTGGACTGAGGGCCCACCCCACTGCAGTCTGACCTCATTGTAACTTCGCTAATTATATCTGCAGTGACCCTATTTCCAAATAAGGCCACATACTGAGATGCTGGAAAGGACATAGGTTTTGTGGGCACATTATTCAATTCAACCCAGCAAGCACCAGAGTGGCACAGTGACCGTGGGGCACACGAAAAGACTACTGTTTCCTAGAAGGCCACTCTGAGATGTGACAGATGAAATGTTTGATTTGAGTCTCCACGTGAATAAAGTAAGAGCTCATTGCAGCAAACCATGGGCCTGGACAAGTGGAGTTTTCCTGCAGTTCCAGGGAGGCCTCTCTAAAATCCCGTTCCTCGTAGGTGCCACTCAGCACCCAGACGCTCAGCACAGGCCACTTCAATTCACTTTAGCGTCTGTGTCTCTTGGCCCCAGGCATTCTCTGGCCAGAAACAGACTGGAAATACAGGGTGTCAGCAAAAAAAAAAATACCCAAAAAGGTATTAAAAGGACAAAGTTTGTAGAGAAAAACTTTTGGGGTGGGGTCTTTTGTAGAGAAAGTCCCCACCCAGGTTCCCATGCAGGTCCATTTATGCAAATGAGGGCTTCCAGTCTGATCTGATCAGTTCTGATTGGCTGCTATAGATGCAAATGAGAAGCAACATTTGTGCAGTTCTGATTGGCCAGGGCTGGTCACAGTCTATTGGTTAAGTAGTATTATGGGGCTTCCCTGCATGGTTGACTCAGATGGTGCAAACTGGCAGGGCATAGTGCAGGAGGCTGAAACTCAGGCTCTGGTTCTTCCCAGAACACAGAGGACAGGAGAGTCCTCGGTCAGCGAATGCTGCTAGACTCTAGTTTGGAATTTAGGCCCAGTTAACCACAGGGAGTCCATTGCTAGATACATTCCTTCTCGGGGTTCACAAGAGGGATTCATACCACCCTCACCCCACCCTACAAGCAGCTCTCCATTGAATACGTATGGCTTGAAGCCTTTCCCCTGGACCTTCATTGAAGAAGACAGACAGGCCATGCTCATGAATACGAAGATCAGATCTCTGTAAAGACATCCTGTGCCTCTAAACAGATGTTCAGACTCCATGCACTTCAAACAAAACAGCTTCACAAATTGAATCTGAGATTCTTACGAAAGGACAAGAGACCAAGAGTCGTTGAGGCATTCTAAAAGGACTGGTGGGGAGTTTGACCTGCCAGGTATTAAGAGGTCTCAGATCACACAGTAATCAGGACAGTGTAGTCAGCAGAGGGGCAGACAGAGAGATTAACCAAACCAGGTAGAAAGCCCCCAAACACTGCCTC
>PVKM010032714.1:0-16305 GCA_004027735.1 Carollia perspicillata
AAAGATATTACAAAAGATACTACAAAGCTAGAGCTGATGGGTCTTGGAACTGGTTTGATATGGTGTCAAAGTAAATTTGGAGCCATAGCTAATTCCAAGATCCAAGCATTAGTGACTGTGAGAATTGTCATTCTGTCACCAGAATTACAGAAGAGGAATAGATATAGCTAGACAGGCATGTATGTAATTAGTGAGGAGAGGGAAAAAGGATCACTTCAGTTCAGGACATAATGAGTTTAAGTACCCATCAAGTAAGAAAGTCAGAAGATAATTTGTAATAAGGCTGCTGCACAATCTGTGAAAGACTGAAATGATGGAAACCCCAAAGAAGTGACTCTGGGTAAGAGACAGCATGGATGGATCTGGAGAGCATTATGCTAAGTGAAATAAGTCAGGAGATGAAAGACAAATACCTATGATCTCACCTATAAATGGAACTTAATCAATAAAACAAACAAGCAAGCAAAATATAACCAGAGACATTGAAATAAAGAAGAAACTGACAGTAACCAGAGGGGATAACAGGAGAAAAAGGGGAAGGGCCATCAAGGAACATGTATAAAAGACACATGGACAAAGCCAAAGATGGGTAGGATCGAGGGTGGGAGGTGGGGGTAGGTGGGGAGGGATGGAGTGGAGGGGAGTCAATGGAGACAACTGTACTTGAACAACAATTAAAAAAGAAAGGGTATATGGACAAGAAGAAACCTTGGGGAACTACAGATTAAAATAAAGGAGTGGTTACAGAAGAAGTCTGTACTGTCATATAAGTCAAAGCAGAAATATTAAAAAGGAAGTACTTTCAGCATTGCCCAAATCAACATTAAAGTGGAGAATTGAGAAAGGCATTGGTAACTACTTTATGGAAACTTTCAAGTATGCAAAATGGTAGGCCTGGAGTCCAGGTTGCAGTGGTCTGGAAAGAGGTGGGTACTGGCACGAACATGGCTTGTGTAGACTGCTCTTTGTAAGGTTTTCTGTAAGACAGTGTTTTGACAGAGTGGTGAGCTCAGTGGAATATAAGGTCTAAGAAATGTGAAATATGCAGGAGCAGGAACTATATCTTAGCTGTTTTATATCTCCTGTAGAGCTTTGCACAGCTTTTGGAACAGAGAAGTCTCTTCACAAATATTGTTCAATTAATGAATAAATGAGCAAGACAACCAGCTACATATTTACTTTCCTGTCCAGAATTCTGAAACCCTCATCCTTACAACTATTTCAGGAATAGATAGCTTAAACAAAACTATCTAATTGCACTGTGATTCTTACTCATTCTAAAATCCCTGAGTAGTCCTTATAATACAAGGAGGAAAGAACAATTGCTGAGACAC
The DNA here is from genome assembly GCA_004027735.1 of Carollia perspicillata. Lineage (NCBI taxonomy): Eukaryota > Metazoa > Chordata > Mammalia > Chiroptera > Phyllostomidae > Carollia > Carollia perspicillata. Next base: position 1,335 of record PVKM010032714.1, read on the forward strand.
AACTTTAAGCTAATAAAAATCAGTCATATTGTTAGACAGAATGCCAGATAGTTTTCTTATTGAACTGAATTAGATTCATTTTTAAGTGCTGCTTCTGACTCATGAATATTTATCACTGTAGGTTTGTGTGCATCTGCTTTGATCATAACATTCCAAAAGTGTCATGTCCTGAAATAAAGAAATTGCTCTAAAACTTACAGATGCACTTACTGTTGTACTATCTGTCAATAGCTCAGCTGACTTCCTTTAAATAATAGTATCATCAATCTACTGCCCTATTGCTCAAATGACCAGTTACATAGCACAACCAAACTATTTCAGTTTTGGGGAATCAAGAATATTTACATTTTTATTGAGAAAGTAGCATGCTATTCATGGCTTTGACCTTGAGTAACTGATGACCTGAAAAGTGATTCATGGTCAGCAACAACAAAATCATTTCGTAAGCTGAAGATTTCCATAGAATATGATTTAATATTGTCTAACTTGCTATATATTGTCATTTTCTATTACTTCTCATGCCATATGCTGTATAAATATATTTTGAATGTTTCAAAATGTTTTAAACAAGTTTTGTCTAGATCAAAAGTTAAATTTTGAGAAGTTAAATAACCTACTAGCGGTAATAAATGTAGACATAAAATGTCATAAGCTGCTTTTGAAATGTGTTAAAATTTAAATGTCAAAAGTGACATGCTAGCCCTAGCTGGGTGGCTCAGTTGGTTGGAGCATTGTCCTGTACACCAAAAGGTTGTGGGTTCAATCGCCAGTCAGGGCATATATCTAGGCTGCAGGTTGGATCTCCACTTGGGGCATGTACAGGTGGCAACCGATGGATGTTTCTTTCTCACATCAATGTTTCTCTCTCTCTCCCTCTCCCCCCCCCATAGCTTCCTCTCTCTAAAATCAATAAACATATCCTCAGCTGAGGATTTTAAAAAGTGACATATTAGCATATTCAGGAAGAAATTGGGGTTTATACTCAGTGTTGTAAAATATTATTCTCTGATATTTAAACAAACATGAGCATATTATTTTGGTAGGGCCACTATAACTAAGTATCATACACTGGGTGGTTTTAAAACAGAAATTTATTTAATCACAGTTCTGGAGGCCAGAAATCCCAGATCAAGGTGTTTGCAGATTTGGTTTCTTCTGAGACCTCTCTCCTTGTCTTACACATGACTGCCTCCTAGTGTATCCTCACACTGCCTTTCCTCTGTGGGTAACCGTGGTGTCTTTCTGTGTATCCTAATCTCCTGTTATAAAGACAGCAGTCAGATTGGATTAGAGCTCACCCTTAAGGCCTCATTTTAGCTTTATCATCTCTTTAAAGTTCCTGTCTCCAAATAGTTACATTCTGAGGTGTTGGGGATTAGGGCTTCAATATCTGCATTTTGGGAGAACACAATTCAGTCCAAAACAATGAGCTAAAAGTATTCATATAAATTTTTGTTCATCAAAAAAATTTCCCACAATTCAGACATGTGGAAGATGTTATTAAATACATATGTATCTAGTAAACCCATTGTGGACAGTAAATCGAAAAGACATTACATTGTAATGCATTAAGGATTACTTTTAACCGGATTATTTGGAGCCTAGTCTCAAAATATGCCAGGATATCAGAGAGTAACTTTGAACTATCAATAGCAGACACACACTAGTTGACTCTTTCTAAAACAGGCAGATAGGAAAGCTATATTTTAGGCATGGACACCAAATCTATTCAAGCAATCCAAATCTTTCTCTCTTGAGTGTCACTTCTTTTTGGATGGATTCATTGCACAGTGGCTCTCCAGGAGCAAGCACAACTGGGTCAGTTAGAACCCATCTTCTTTGAATTGAAACTTGAAGTGGGAACAAGACAGCCGAGGGTTGTTGAAGATGAGTCGTGCTGGAGTTCGTACACCAGAGAGAAGGTCCAAAAATTTCTGCTGTAAAGGTCCCCAAGGAGGTGCCCTGACCCCCACCCTTTTGGATAGGGCTGTCCAAGTGATCACTCAAAACATTGCACCCTACATTTATTTATTTCATTTTGCTACATTGGCTTGTATTGTCTACAACCAAATAACATTAATATGTCTTCCTCATATGTTCTCATTGAACAATAGTTTAAAATTTTCCTGAGACAAATAATTGTTTCTCAAATTTCCTCCTAATATTGACTTTTCCCCCCAAAATCATCATTATAATTTCATATTATAGATTTGCATATATAAAGGGAAACTTTTGAAAATAAATTTAAGAAATACACAGAATTATCAATTTTATATTGATAATTTTAATAAATTCATCACCAATTGGCTGTTTAGAATCTATAAATTTTTATTGTTCACATCGTGTTTTCTCTACTGTTATGGAATATTAATGTATTTGGGTTAAATGTATCTTAGACTTGCCAGAAATGTCAATAAATCTAGTATCACCCAGCATTGTTGATTTTGTGCAAAAGAAAGTGTATCTAGGAAGTCCATTCTAGAAGAAAATACCTTTAAGAGAGTTGACATTTCATTAATATTTCAAAAATATATGATTTTCCATATAGTTTTATGTATAAAAAATACTGGATCAAATTTAGTATGTTTTAAATAAGGAAGCTTGAATAATAAGGTCACAACCTATAGCCACAGGTAATAAAGACAAACATTTATATTAGAAAGGTTCAAGCATGGCTAATTCCCCCCTTAGTTTCCCATGAAGGAAGAATTCATATATGTTGAATCTGTTTTATTTTTTTCTTCACTCAGGTTTTACATTGTTTTCAACATTATTTGAAAATGATTATCTTATTTTTTAGGCTCAACTGAAAGCGATAGCATTCATCTCTTTTAATTGTCTTAATTTCACTTAATAGCACTTTGCAGTTGAAACTCATAAAGGGTTTTCACACATACCTCTGTAATTTTTACATGTGACCTGAGTAGTATGTCATCCTCATTTTCAGAAGAGAAGGTATAATGGAATAGAATCCATGTAATTTTTTAAATATCATTGTACTTCTTTGACTAAGGTTTAAGTAAAAATCAAATAAAATTCCATAACCTTAGAAAAATGTACAGCAAGAAATCAAATGCAAATTAAAACAATAATACATATCTTTAAATTAAGAACTATTAAGTAGTGTAAAAATGTTAATACTCAGAGAGTAATTGGCAAGAAAACCATTTCTTGCCAATTTCATTCCTATAAAACTATTGGAATCAATAACACTTTTCTGCTAGCAGTTCAGCAGTATATTGAAACAGTGTTTAGTGATTTCTGTTCTCAATAGTCCCATTAGAAATTTATCCTAAGAAAATAATTCTGAATGAGCATTAGGTATTTTCCAACAAAATTATCTTATTAAAACTATAAGAAAATAGAAATCACTTAAAATGTAATAAAAGGAGACAGCTAATTAAATTACTGTATATCATATACAAATTAAAATGCTATACAACCATTTAAATGATTATGTAGAAATCCACCTAACACAGAAAGATGTTCATGTTTTATTAAATGAAAATAATGGTTTGTAATAGAGTGTGTATATGTATGTATATATATGTATGTATATATATGTATGTATATATATACACACATACACACACATAAAATTACTGTATATATGTAGAAAAATGTTTCAAGGACATACATGATAATATTAGCAAAAAAATTTTGCTTCATCCTGACTGAGGACAATTTTTGGCTTATCTATACTCATCACAATTTCTGCAGTGAACACAAATCTCCTTTGTTATTACAATCGCAAAGTTTATATTGATTTTTCACTTATGTATAATATAGATATTTTTATTCATCATTTTTATTTGAATGCTGTGAAAAGTGATGAGTTAATAACTACAGAATATTTCTGAATACCTGAAAACTGGAATAGAAGTCTTAACATAAGTAATTAGTGTGATTTGTCCAGCCAAGATATAGGCATAAGTAGATATACTTTGCCTCCTTGCATAACCAAAAGGTCACCAACAAATTTAAAAACATGAAACAATCAGAACTGCCAGAAAATCAAACTGTATGGAAATCTGACAACAAAGGAGTTGAAGAAGAAACATTCACCCATACTGGTAAGAGGGGCACAGAGCAGCAGCCAGGGTGGAGGGGACATGGCAAGGTGGTGGCTGGAGGACCAGGCAGAACTTTGACTGGCGGACCAGGAGGTCCCACATTTGTATGCAGATAAACTGGGAGGAACAACCTGGGAGGCAGACAGGCCCTGTAACCAAGGTTTCCAGCACAGGGAAATAAAACCACAAAACCACTGCCTGTAAAAACTTGTTGGAATTGCAGCAGTGGGAGAAACTCCCAGCCTCACAGAAGAGTTTTTTGGAGAGACCCACTGTGTCCTAGAACATATACAAACCCACCCACTGGGAAAACAGCACCAGGATGGCCCAATTTGCTTGTGGGTAGCAGGGGAAGTGACTGAAAGCCAGCCAAGAGCCAAGCAAGTGGCATTGTTCTTTCTTGGATCCCTCCTCCACATACAGTGCCACAACACAGCAATGTGGATTGCACTCTTCTGGCAAATACCTAAGGCTCTGCCTCTTAATGTATTATAGGTACATGGAGACAAAAAATATATGGCCCAAATGAAAGAACATATCAAAGCTCCAAGAATAGAACTAAGCAGTGAAGAGATAGCCAACCTATCAGATGCAGGGTTCAAAACACCGGTGATCAGGATGCTCACAGAAATGGTTGAGTATGGTCTCAAAACTACAGGAAAAAGTGAAGGCTCTGCAAAGTGAAATAAAGAAAAAATGTACAGGGAACCAATGGTGAAGAGAAGGAAACCAGGACTCAAATCAATGATTTGGACCAAAAGGAAGAAATAAACATTCAACCAGAACAGAATGAAGATACAAGAATTCAAAAAATGAGGAGAGGCTTAGGAACCTCTAGGACAACTTTAAATGTTCCAATATGCATACTATTGGGATGCCAGAAGGAGAAGAGGAAGAGCAAGACATCAAAAATTTATTTGAAAACATAGTGAAAGAGAATTTCCCCAATCTGGTGAAGGAAATACACTTCCAGGAAGTCCAGGAAGCTCAGAGAGTCCCAAAGAAGTTGGGTCCAAGGAAGCACACACTAAGGCACATCATCATTACATTACCCAAGATTAAAGATAAGAACAGAATCTTAAAAGCAGCAAGAGAAAAGGAGACAGTTACCTATGAAGGAGTTTTCATAAGACTATCAGCTGGTTTCTCAAAAGAAACCTTGCATGCAAGAAGAGACTGGCAAGAAGTAATCAAAGTTATGAAAGCAAAGACCTACATCCAAGATTACTCTATCCAGCAAAGCTATCATTTAGAATGAAAGGGCAGATAAGGCGCTTCCCAGATAAGGTCAAGTTAAAGGAGTTTCTCATCCCCAAGCACTTATTATATGAAATGTTAAAGGGATTTATCTAAGAAAAAGATGATGATCAAAACTATGAACAGTAAAATGACTACAAACTCACAACTATCAACAACTGAACCTAAAAAGAAAAACAAACTAAGCAAACAAATAGAACAGGAACAGAATCACAGAAATGGAGATCACATGGAGGGTCATCAGTGAGGAGGTGGTGCAGGGAGAATAGGAGAAAAGGTGCAGGAAATAAAAGGCATAAATGGTAGGTACAAAATAGACAGGGGGAGTTAAGAATAGTATGGGAAATGGAGAAGCCAAAGAACTTATATGTAGGGCCCAGGGACATGAACTAAGGTGGGGGAATTTGGTGGGGTTGAGGTCCAGAATGGAGGGGGATAAAGAGGAGAAAAAAATATGGGATAACTGTAATAGCATAATCAACAAAATATATTTTAAAAAATAAGTAGTACAATTTTTTCATGAGGTTTTATTGGTTGTTTTGAGGATAAATACACAGACATTTCAATTTGTACACAATTCTTAACATATGCACCAAATATGTAAAGTCATATAGTTGTGATTCTTTTCTGAAGTTATTCCAATGACTTTCCATCTTAAAATTTGGAGACTAATTTTCTTAATAAAGTGTCAAGTGCCAATATCTGCAAATGGTGATATGCTATTACATCAAAGTCCAACTAATTCACAATTTAATATCATATATATACTATGTTATTGAATTTTTAGTCTTTCACAGCACATTAACAAAGTTACTAGGGAAACTGGACTACTACAACAAAGCTGTTACAGAATGCCAGAATTCTGACAGGGAGAGCCAAGATCAAGGAGTGGTTTTCTTTGGGAAATGATTTTACCAAAAATATAAAAATAGAATTAGTTTAAATTGTTCAAGACATAGTAAATGCACGACTGAGTCTAAATTGCCATTTAGTGTGCTTTGTATTATAGGATATAAAAATTACCCTCATCTATGGAATGTTAAGCTGACACCCAAAGCACTATTTTGTAGTGTACAAAAAAAATGAGAAGAAGAAGAGCAAGAAATTAACCAGCAAATTATTTCCTTTCTTTTAAAAGAAGCATTTACACTTTTAAAAAATGGGATGAGGTGGGATTCCCTTCTTCTTAAAAATGTTTCTAGAGCTCAAAAAACTTGCATTTACAAAATAGTTGGTAAAAATATTCCTCTGGATTGTACAAGAAGGGAGACAGGGACCACTGATAAGACATGATATATGGCATAAATCGAACTTGGCTTCTTTTTCTCCTGCTTCATCCAAGGCTGGACTTCCCTCCACTTTAGTTTCTCAGTTTTCCACAGGTAGATCGTCTTTCAGTTCCTGGTTAACCACTTACAGCCTGTTTCCCTTTGATCTCCTTTTCCCTTTCATTTGCACATTTTTGTCTGCAAATTTATCTTTTTCCTGCTACCTTTTTTGGCTTGGTTTTCACTTTTGTAGGAGAGCTTTATCTGACAACCTCGCTGATCTTCTCTTGGGCTCCTCTTTCTATGTCCCTTTGGCAGGGCTGACCTTCCTCTTGGGCCTCCTGGCAGCAGGGCAGATTGCATGCCTGGTGCCTGAGGGCTGCAGCATGCCAAGAACCTCTGCACACCTGGACTGCCAGGCCACTGCTGCTTCTCCCATGAACCAAACTCGATTTTTTTTAAAGACTGTATTTACTTATTTTTAGAGAGAGGAGAAAGGAGGGAGAAAGAAAGGACAAGAAACATCAATGTGAAAGAGAAACATGGTAGGTTGCCTCTTGTACGTGCCCAGACTGGAGATGGAACCCACAACCCAGACATGTGCCCTCACCAGGAATCGAACATTTGTTTTGTGGAACAGTGCCCAACCAACTGAGCCACACTTGTAAGGGAGTAGTAATTAGTATGATTCTATTTACGATTAGACCATTGTAATAGATTAGACAAAAATGAGATTACATTAAATTATGCTATTGTCCAGCTGTTTTTTATGTCTGGCTGTATTTTATGAATTAAATCAGTGTAGTATCAACACTCTAAAGCCTGTCAGCTGTGTATTTTTGAGGCAAAGGGAAGGGTCATCTCATTAAAGTTATTCACATTCTTTGTGAATTCATGTCAATATAGGTAGGTTATTCTGGACAAAAATTTACTTCCTCAATGTCTTATTGTCTTTAATTAAATTGAAAGTAATTTCTAGTGTTTTATTAAATAGTAAAGATACAAAGGATTTTAAGACATTAATGTTGATTGTATGTGTATGTGCACACACATGGATGTGTGTGATTTTTCTGGCCCTAACATCTGGTAAAATCCTGTTATGTCAGCATTGTGAATGTGTTTATACTCCAAATCTCTCTTTTTTATTAAATTAACCAATGGATGTCTAAGGCAATCAGTGGGTTCTGCAGCAGCTGGCATGCCTTCAGCACAGTTAAATAGCAGGATTTGCTTAGTTCTATGTTATACTTCAAATTGAATCAGTTGTTTTTCTCAAAATAATATAATGGGCTCACTATTTAAAAATTTTTAAAAGTATATGTAGAATTACAAAAATATATACCTAAAAACTTTTCTGTACCATTATTTTGGAATAATACATATTTGTTTTTGCCACAGTACTTCCTTTTACAAACTACTGCTAAAACTCTTTTCATAAACATCTTAAAATTAAGATTATCATTATCAGAAAAAAATAGGTTATCAAGTTTTTTATATTTGTGTATAAATGACATAACATTATATTAGTTTCAGGTATACAACATAATGATTTGATATTTGTATATGTTGCAAAATGATAACAATAAATTACGTTAGCTTCTGTCACCGTACATTCTTACAGAAACATTTTTTGTGTGATGATCACTCTTAAGTTGAACTCTCTGGCCAAGGTTTATTTTAAGGAAATGGCAATTAACACAATGTGTTATGTTTTCAAAAGTAAGAGATCACCTTTGCTCCCTAGGTCTGCACCCTGGAATTAACTTCCTACTCTACTATTCCATGGCCCATGGTTTTATCTCTTGGGAAGTCCTTACTTTCCCAAGACTTCCTTTACTTTGTCTATAAGCAGGTGCTGTACAATATGTTTCCTTGTGAGCTAAGCAGACCTGTCAGCCTGCTTCCTGTGTGTAGACTTTGGGGCCCAATGATTGGGTTTAAATTCTTAACTCTTGTAATCTACACTAGTAGCTTTCATGGTAGTATAGCTCACAGCTTCAAAAACTTAATTGTTAACTCTAATCAGTTCCATGTTATAAAATCATAAATCTTATTGAGATGATGCCTTTCTCTTGAATTAACTGCTAGTACCTAGAAATTATCAGGCATTTTATCTAACTAAAATGACTTAGTGTCAAATTGATCAGCTCAAAGGTTTTAATAAAGTGTATGCTAGCCTACCCCTTGAGTTAGTTTATCAGCCTTTGCCACTCAAACCATTTCCCTTGGATGGAGATGAGAAACACACTTCCAGGAAAGTGATTTCTTCCAGGAAAGGATGTACCTAGCCCTCATCTCCTGCAGGATCACCAGCACTGAATCCAACAGGGAAGTTCTGCAGAGCAGGCAGGACAGGCTCAAGAACCCCCCTCAGGGTGTATACCTGCAAGGGAAAGACAGGAAAAATATTCCAGAAGGCAGGACATAAAATATACTGGTTCCCAGGGCCTTATTCCACTGAGGCAAGCAAGGTGGAGAGATAAGAAATTGGTGCCTCAAGAGGGAATCAGGGCTCCACCCAGCCTCTTCTGACACACTGAGCTGCCATCAGCACCAAGCAGGAAAGAGCTGACCCACTTACACAGATTGGCCCCTTCCTTGAAACAGACAACTAGTTCATTAAACACTATACATTATTGGAAATAAACTGGGACAGACCAAGACCAGTGGTGCAGGGGCAACACAAACATATCCGTAATTTCCCCAGAAGACTGAACAGTGCCTCACAGAGGAGACCGAGGGGTCCCACCCTGCTGATAGCAACAGAAGCCCCCTATAGAGACATGTGAAGGTGGTACATACCATGCACCCAGAAGTTGGGGGACAAACCCCTGGACCTTGAGCTGATAAAAAGCCAGAGGCGGATCCAGAAGGAGGAGACAGAAGGCAAAAACCAAACTCTGCTGAGATGAATTACACCTCATGCTTCTTTAGAATTTGCATTATTTTTTCCTCTTGTATAGCCTTTTAACATTTCTTCTTGTGTTTCAGTTGTATTCTAACTAATTCACTATTTTTTGGTTTTTATTCTTTTTTATATTTTTTATTTTTATTTCAAATCCCACATTGTACCCTTCCCTTGTCTTACTCCATTTTGCCTTCTTCCTACCCTTTCTTATTTTTGTTTTAAATTGTATTTTCTCACTTCACATGCCTTGTTCCTATTCCTTACTTTTACTATTTCTCCTTCCTCTATCCTCTCAAACTCATTTTTCTTTCATTTAGTCAGCTCACATTCTTTTTCTCTTTCTTGTAATATTCTTATTTTCTTCCTACCTTTGTTAATTGTTGCTTATTTGGCATGGATATTGCAGTTATTGCTGTTTTTCTTCAATTTTATTCCTATCTGTTTACTATTTTTTAATTTCAAATATCATAGGTTACTCTCCACCTGTCTTACTCCATTTTGTTTTCCTCCTGCCTTTGCTTTTTGTGTGTGTGTTTATTTTATTTTTTCCCTTTCTAAGCCTGGATTCTATTCCTTAATCTCATTGTTTGAGAGGATAGAAAACTCTATCCTCTCAAAGTCATATTTCTTTACTCTAGATATTTCATATTCTCTTTTCTCTGTCTTAAAATATTCCTGTTCTCTTTGCACCTTTATTAACCTTTGCTCACCTGTTGCTGTTATTGACCTTATTGTGGCTTTTCTTCAATTTTGTTCCTACAGGTTCACTATTTCAAACCTCATATTATATTCTTTCCTTGTCTTACTCCATTTTGTCATTGCCCTTCCCTTTTTTACTTATATTTTAAATTCTTTTCTCCCTTTCTTTGCTTTGTTTCTATTCTCTACTCATTATTTCTCCTTCCTCTTCCCTCTCAAAAGCATTTTTCTCTCCTTTAATCATATCATAATCTTTGCCATATTTTATAATCTGAATCTCTTTCCACTTCTATTAATCTTTGTTCATTTGCTGTTGATCTTGATGATGTGGTGGGGGGCAGATTTTTGCAGGCATAGTTTTGGTTTTCTGGTTAGTTTCACTTTGTTCTGCTAGCATGCATACAAAAGCATACGACACATGGTGGGGGTTGTGACTGTCAGCCAGCTGAAGGGAGAATCCACCAATGAATGAGCCATCAATAATCAAAGCCCAAGAATAAGAGAACCCACATAAACTGGAAAATGGCATCCCTAGAGCAAGGAATAAACAGCTAATAACATGATATGGCTATCATGTTATTGAGCTCTGATAAGGCTATCAACTGATTTCTCAACAGAAATACTGCAAGCCAGAAAGGACTGGAAAGAAATATTCCAAGTAAAGAAAAGCAAGGACCTGCAACCCTGACTACTATATCAAGCAAAGATCTCACTAAAAATGGAAGGTGAAATAAAGATCTTCTGAGACAAAGGAATGTTAAAAGAGTACACCTCCACCAAGTCAGCACTGCAGGAGATGCTAAAGGGACTGCTATAAACAGAAGAGAGAGAGAGAGAAAGAGAGAGGTACTGAAAAAATGGCAAGGAATAAGTACCTATCAATAATAACCTTAAATGTAAATGGATTAAATGCTCCAATCAAGGGGCATAGGGTAGCTGAGTTGATAAGAAAACAAAATCTGCATATATGCTGTCTACAAGAGACCTACCTCAAACAAAAGATCTACATAAGCTGAAAGTGAAGGGATATAAAAAATATTCCAAGCAAACAGACATGAAAAAGAAAGCTGGGGTAGCAATACTTACATCAGACAAAGTAGACTTCAAAATAAAGGCCATAATAAGAGACAAAGAAGGTCACTACATACTTAAGAGAGTGGCCCAGACAAAAGATATTACCCTTGTAAACATATATGTACCCAACATAGGAGGACCTAAATACATAGGGAAAATCTTGAAAGAAGAAAGAGATTGACAGCAATAGAGTCATCCTAGGGGATTTAACATCCCACTCTCAATGATGGGTAGATCTTCCAAAGGATCAACAAGGATATTGTGGCATTAAACAACACTCTAGATCAAATAGACTTAATTGATATTTACAGAAATTTCAACCCAAAGAAGAAAAGCATTCAGTCCTTTCAAATGCACATGGATCATTTTCAAAGATAGACCACATGATAGGACACAAAACAAGCCTCAAGAAATTCAAGAAAATTCAAATAATAATAAACATCTTGGATCACAATGGCTTGAAACCAGAATTCAACCTCAAGGGAAAAAAATGAAAAACATTCAAATACATGGAGTCTGAATAACATGTTTCAAACAATGAATGGTTTAACAGTGAGATCACAAAAGAAATAAAAAAGTATCTGGAAATAAATGAAAACAAACTCTCAACAACCCAAAACCTACTAGACACAGTGAAGGCAGTCCTGATAAGGAAGACCATAGCAATACAGGCCCACCTAAAGAAAATAGAAAAATCTCAAATAAACAACCTAACCTTATGTACCCATGAACTAGAGGAAAAACAACAAAGCCCAGAATGAGTAGAAAGAAGGAAATAATGAAGATCAGAGCAGAATTAAATGACATAGAGGCTAAAAAACAATCCAGAGACTCAATGAATCCAGGAACTGGTTCTTTGAAAAGATAAACAAAATTGACAAACCTTTAACCAGAATTATCATGAAGAAAAATGCAGAGAACCCAAATAAATAAAATCAGAAATGAAGGACAAGTAACAAGCAATACCACAGAAATCCAAAGTATTGTAAGAAATTATTATGAATAACTATATGCCAAGGAACTGGACAACCTAGATGAAATGGACAAATTCCTGGAACATATAGTCTCCAAAAAATTAATCAAGAAGAAGCAGAAAGCCTGAACATATCTATAACAACTAGCAAAATTGGAGCAATAATAATAATAATAATAAACTTCTGACATACAAAAGTCCTGGACCAAATGGCTTTTCAGGTGAATTTTACCAAACATTCAAAGAAGAACTAACACCTATTCTTCTCAAACTATTTCAAAAAGTTCAAGAAGAGGGAAGACTTCCAAACTCTTTTTATGAAGCCAGTATTATCCTAAATCCAAAGCCAGGTAAACACACAACAATGAAAGTAAACTACAGGCCAATATCTCTAATGAACATAGATGCTAAAATCCTCAACAAAATATTGTCAATCCAGATCCAACAATACATTAAACAGATCATATGCCACAATCAAGTGAGATTTATCCCAGGGATGGAAGGATTGGTACAACATTTACAAATCAATAAACACAATACATCACATTATCAAAATGAAAGACAAAAATCACATAGTCATATCAACAGTTGCTGAAAAGGCATTTGACAAAATCCAGCACCCATTTGTCATAAAAGCACTCAGGAAAGTGGGAATAGAGGGAGCATATTTTAACATAATAAAGGCCATATACAAAAAACCTACTGCCAACATCATACTCAATTGGCAAAAACTGAAAGTGTTTTCTTAAGATCAGGAATAACACAAAGGTGCTCACTTTCACCACTCTTATTCAAATAGTACTGGAAGTCCTAGTCATAGCAATCAGAGAAGAAGAAATAAAAGGCATCCAAATTAGAAAGGAGGAGGTAAAACTGTCATTATTCATAGACGACCTGATAGTGTACATAGAAAACCGTATAGGCACCACCAGAAAACTACCTGACCTAGTAAGTGAATTTGGCAAAGTAGCAGGATACAAAGTCAATATTCAGAAATTGATGGCATTCTTGTACATCAACAATGAATTATCTAAAAGAGAAATGAAGAAAATATCCCATTTACTGTAGCAACAAGAAAAATAAACTACTTAGGAATAAATTTAACCAAGGAGGTAAAAGACCTGTATGTAGAGAACTATAGAAAACTGAAGAAAGAAATTGAAGAAGATACAGATAGCCCTGGCTGGTGTAGCTCAGTGGATTGAGCACAGGCCTGTGAAGCAAATGGTCGCTGGTTCAATTCCCAGTCAGGTAACATGCCTGGGTTGAGGCCAGGTCCCCAGTAGGGGACACATGAGAGGCAACCACACATTGATGTTTCTCTCCCATTATTTCTCCTTCCCTTCCCCTCTCTCTAAAAATAAATAGACCAAATATTTTTAAAAAGATACAGATAAATGGAAACATATACCTTGTTCATGGATTGGGAGAATAAACATCATTAAAATGTTGATACTACCCAAAGCAATCTATAGATTCAACACAATTCCTATTAAAATACCAATGGGATATTTCACAGATCTAGAAAAAATATTCCAAAAATTTATATGGAACCACAAAAGACTCTGAATAGCCTCCGTTGGAGAGATCACAACACCTGATATTAAACTATACTATAGGGCCACTGTAATCAGGACAGTCTGTACTGGCATAAGAACAGACACATAGGGATGCAGACTCCAGCCTGTGGGGTCCGTGTGTTATGGCTGCGACGAACAAATTCACATGGACTACAGAAGTCCTGTGTAGAAAACGGGATGGCCTGGTCACTCTCTAAGTGAGAGAGAGGGCCCCTACCCCTTCCTGGACAGGCTTTTATTGCTTTTCTGGGTACATTACATTGAGGATGGTCCCCATTTACTATGCACAGGTTCTCTGTAGGTGATTACATTTTACAGATAACAAAGGAATGTTGCCAATTACTTCAAAGAGAATGATGTTGTAGACCAAGCAGAAAAGTGGTTGAACTGGTTACACTCCATATTTGGGAGGTTTAGCACAGACTTTAGGAAGTCTGCATTTTAAAGACACTCAGTAAACATTTGCTGCCTCAATTCAGGGTGAGGGAGCTTTAGGAAAAGCAAACCTCATAGCAGCCTAGGTAAAATGCAGGCCTGATTCCCCATGGGAAAACTGATCCATGGGTTTGACTTCCTGTGTGCCGACTCGCACTGGTCAGTTTTCTGATAGGGCTGGACTGTAATCACTATACCACGCAGATAGTTCCCTAGAACATAGATCAATGGAACAGAATGGAGTCCAAAAATAAACCCATGTTTCTATGATTAATTAATATTTTACAAAAGGGCACAAACATACAATGGAGTAAAGAACAGTTTCTTCTTGTTTATTTTTTTATCAGTCAAAGCCCAAACAACAAACAAAGCCCAGAGATTTATCAATCTTGTTTATTTTTTAATAGAACCCAGTTCTGGTTTGATTCATCTTTTGTATAGTTTTTTAGCTTCTGTTTTAATTATTTCTGGTCTGATCTTTATTATTTTCTTATTTCTACTTGCTCTGGACTTTGATTTATTTTTAGTTCCTTTATGTGTAAGGTTAATTTGGTTATTTGAGGCTTTTTTGGTTCTTGAGGTCGGCATACAATGCTATGAATTTCCCTCTTAGGACATTTTTTGCTGTGTCTCCATTGATTTTGGGTTGTGTTTTTATTTTTATTTGTTTCAAGGTATCTTTTTATTTCTTTTGATCTCATTGT
>PVKM010032715.1:0-16280 GCA_004027735.1 Carollia perspicillata
AGAAGGAGAGAAGGAAGGGAGAAGGGCCAAGGATGGACAGCCAGAGTCAGCCTGGGGGACTCAGAGTCAATACTGAGGCAGGACAAGAGGGCAGGAGTTCCAGCCGCAGCAGGACTTGACAATTTCCACGTGACCCAGCTCCTCTGGGAGAGAGCCATGGCATCCATCATCGATGAACCGGGTCACTGGTCTTTGGGGTCCTCATGGAAAGCAGTAGATAAAAAAGAGAGGCCCAGTTCCCTCCTGGAGAGAAAAATACAAAGAGGACAGCTGGGTGCCCAGAGCATGGCAGGAGAGGTCAGCTGTGCAGACCCCGAAGAAGAGGGGCTCAGGGGCACAGTGAGGCCACATCACTTTTTACCTTCTTCGCATGCCAGCCCCCACCCTACTGAAGGACTCACAAAGTATCTGATCTTGCCTGGAGCCAGAAAACAGGTGGGGCCGGGGGCCACTGATTGAACCATTCAATAAGTATGTAGCGAGGACTATGAATGCCAAGTATGTTCCAGGTGTAAAGGACCTAGTTCTAAAAATATATACATTCCAGGGAAATCACCTAGAGAAAGGATCGGACCTGACCTCAGGTGGGATTGAAACTACTGCAGTTACGGAGAGGGACCCCATCTCCAGGTGTGACCACTTTTGCATTCACAGAGGGGCTCCTACTAAGACATGTCACCCCCGCAGGGCCGAGCAACAGTGGCTTTCCATTTGTTTGGATTCCTCAGAGCAGAATACCTGACCTGAAGCCTGGCTCCACCGCCATCTACCAGCCGTGGGATCCGGGCCTGAGTTGGTATCTCCTACGGCTTCAACTTCCCCGTTGGAAAGAAATGATTGCAGTTTCCAATTAATAGAGTTGGTGTTGTTGACTCCATAAGTATTAAGGAGGGTGGAGATAACAGTATTATCTTAAGGTTGCTTGTGTGAAATTGGGGAAAGGGTGTGTGCATGTTTTTCACATGGTTCCCGTTTAAAATGATAATCCAGACCAACAATAACCCCATAGTCACTCACATGCAATAGGAGTCCTTTAATGATCTTTGATGACAGGTGTACCTTACTGGTTATGTTAATTAGTGTGAGAACAATCAGTCTAAATATTAAAACTAGTTGACATTCCTTAAGACATGACTATTTCCTCTGTAGATCTAAATAAATATGTCTTCTTTTAAAAAAATGGCCTGTGAGAATTTAGAAGAGGGGAGAAGAACAATGAAGGTTAAAAGGACGTGAACAAGGTTAAAAGGACATGAACAAAGGGATGCGGGGGGACAGGTCACCACCTTCTGTGCCTGGTACACACTTGGTCCTCCATTCACAGACACTCGATGTCTGAGAGTTTGGGGATCCGTTTAGAAAAGGGAGTAACTGATATGTGCAGGCAGAGTTCAAGGGTAAGACAGCCAGGTATGCCTTGATTGCTGCGGCTCAGTTGTTTGGGCGTTATCTGGAAAACTGAAAGGTTGCCAGTTCAGTTCCTGGGCAGGGTGCATGTCTCGGTCACCTGTTTGGTCCCAGGTCAGGGCATGTACGAGAGGCAACCAATCGATGTTTCTCTCCTTCTCTTTCTTACTTCCTTCCCCTCTCTCTAAAAATAAAGAAATAAAAATGTTTAAAAGAGAGAGAGAGAGTCAGACACATGGAGACGAATTTCAGCTGCACGTGAAGAACTTTGTGCTGTGTGTCCAGCCAGGAACTCAGCTGTCTCCAAAGGTCCCGAGAATTTCCCAGCACAGGAAGCATTTTAGCTGAGGTGGCAGGATAACCACAGAACACAGTGTTAAACTGGATGAGAGGCAGGACTGAGTGAGAGGCCTAGTTTCTGTGTTGATGCTACGATTCCATAATTTTGTACCGTCTATGTTTTCACGAGAGAACAAATGTGGGAAAGGGGAACAGCAGTGGATTGCATGTTGGAAGATGGAAGTTCCGATCCTGACCTTCTCATCAGTGACATTTAACTTTTGGTTACTCATCAGCAAATCATTGTCTTTCATTCATGCATCCCTAGCATAACACACAGCCAGCTCATTCATGCTCTGGGCTGTTATTCTTATTCGTCCTTCCACCTGATAAGCCTCCCACACCATCCATTCATTCTGAAGTCTTACCAGGCCAGAATTACCTTCTCCACATGCTCAATTCAGTTCATGCAAGTGTATGTGGTAGAGGAGGGTTTCACATCTCAGACTCTGAAATACCCCTCCTGGGCCTTTCCTGCCTCAAGCCCCCATCCAGAAGACTGCATCTGGCCCCTTTCTGGTAAGTTCACTGGAACCTGTGCCTTTGGAAAAATTACAAAAGGTGTCACCTGTGGATGGCAGGATTCCAAAAGGTGCCCCTTCACCCTTCCAGGGCCTCCAGGGTCAGGCTTGGGGGGGAACTTCCACAGCTGGCTGACCCAGGTTTCTCCCAGCTCATTCTCCCTGGCAGGTCTCATTGAGCTGGCGACCAGAGTGGTCGCCAAACCCAGCAGGCCACGACAGTCCCCCACACTTGTCCAGGGGCTTGTTGATCTTTATAGTCTTGTTCCCACAAAAGCCTTTACCCCTCTCACCTTTCCCATCTGGTTCATACTCTATTTCTAGCACATTTGCTTGCAAGTTGCCTTTCAATTCAGAAGAAGTGGGGGAAAGATGGTGTAACGTGCAATTGGGGTAGACTGGCTGAGAATTAAACTGTTGATGCTGTTGGTGACTCTGTCCTCTTTGGGGACGGAGCATGGCCTTGAGAGGACACAAAAATGAGTCAGAGGAGTTTGAAGTTTGAATGCCATTCTGCCCCTTTCTTGCCAAAGTCACTTTTAGAACTTCGGTTTTCTGTCCTTACAGTGGGGACAACAACGGCATCTGCCTCCTGGGATTCTCGTACAGATTAAATGACGTAAGTACGTGCCGTGCGCTGTTCGCCCCTTTAGGTTCCAGCCCCCTAAAGTTTTTAAACATGATTATACTGCAGCTATCTACCTTTGCCACTGAATTACCCAACTCTGGAATACATGGTTTGCACAATGTTTCTAAGTATCTAACCACTTCAAAGGCTTTGTGCAGTCCGGTTGCGGTTACTTAGCTGCTGGCTGGCCCACTGGCAGTAGGGGGCAGCAGTGTACACACGTTACGTCTCCGAGCTGTGACACGTGCTCCCTCGCAGAGTCCAGGGCCAGGTCAGACAAAGGAGTTCAGGGTCTGCACAGAGCACAGGCCTTCTTTCCAGTTCCCTGGAACTTGTTTTTGAAGGTCATTTCCCCAA
This sequence comes from Carollia perspicillata, assembly GCA_004027735.1. NCBI lineage: Eukaryota > Metazoa > Chordata > Mammalia > Chiroptera > Phyllostomidae > Carollia > Carollia perspicillata. The sequence continues at coordinate 3,253 of PVKM010032715.1, forward strand.
TATACCAAAACAGTAGATAAGACAGATTTTTGTTTATCGTTTTATAATTTTGTAATTGCTTGTTGAGGTTTTGTAATGTGAAAGTATCTTTCTCTTTCTTTCTCCGAAAGAATATTCAAAATTGGTGAGTAGATTTATTTATTGTTTTCTACTGCATTTAACTTTTCTTACGTGTTGCTGCTGTGTTCTTCACCATGATTTACTATATTTGAAAGAGGATTTTTAAAAACCACTACTTTATGAATATATAATAGAAAAGGGTAATCATAGGTGACGTAGCTGTAAGAAATCAAAACATGTGGTATAAATAGCCTTGCTACTGACACACAGATTGCCAGCGATGGGGACAATGATAATCAACATTCACTGAGTGTTAGGTTAGTGCCAGGGCTGAGTTTGTCTAAGTGTATGATACAAATTATTATCTGATTTGTTCCTCACAAAACCTGTATGAAGTAAGGACCGTCGTCCCCATTTAACAGATGAGAAACTAAGACTCTGAGGGGATGAGACAGCTTGAGCTTCCCTCTCCCTATTTCTGTCCTTTCATTTTTATAGTGGGATTTTTGTTTTGTTTTGTTTTTTAATTACAGTTGATGTAAAATATTATAGGAGTTTCAGGCATGTGTTTATGGCCTTTTTATATGTCTTGAAGATTTTATTTATTTATTTTTAGACAGAGGGGAAAGGAGAGAGAAAGAGAGGGAGAGAAACACAGACAAGAGAGGGAAACATCAGTCCGTTGCCTCTCATCTGCACCCTCGCCAGCGACCACGCCCACAGCCCAGTTAGGTGCCCTGACTGGGAATCAAACCCGCAACCCTTGGCTTTGCGGGGCGACGCCCCACCGAATGAGCCACGCTGGTCAGGGCTGTTGATGACCTTTTTAACTAGTTCTTTCGTTTAACCAACTCTTTTGCTTGCCTGTTAGTCTAAATGTTTTTTAAAGCTTAAAATTCTATTCTCTCCTACCTTTCCTTTTAGGAATGCAGCACTTTCACGGCAAATGAAGACCTGCTTCGCCCAGCCCAGTGAGCCAGCGGGGCCGAACCGGTGCACGGTCCCTGCAGGGCTCACCAGGTGCTGTCTAACAAACCCAGACGAGCGTGGCGTGGCTGTCGCTCAGCCAGGATTTTGACTTCACAGGCGTCTATTGAACGGAATACATGGTTGCCACAAAGCAATATTTTAAAACCAAAAAAAGGAAAATCACCCCACTCCAAATCCATATGGTGAAATCCTAATGCCCAGCGCGATGGAGTTAGAAAGTGGGGCCTCTGGGAGGTGAGTGGCTCGTGAGGGTGGAGCCCTCATGAATGGGACCAGTGTTCTTATAAAAGAGGCCGAGAGAGAGGTCCTGTTCTCTTCCCCCATGTGAGGACATGCTTGCAACCTAGAAGAGGGCCCTCACCCAGCCACACTGGCCCCCTGCTCTCAGACTTCCAGGCTCCAGAACCCTGGGAACTAAACGTTCATGGTTTGTAAGCTGCCCCATCTGCGCCATTCCATTATAGCGCTCTGAGCAGACTGAGACAAGCATCACCATGGCATCCAGACAACGTCGCTTCCGAACAAGGAATCATGTGCCTGCTCAGGGATTAGGAAGTCATAGGGTTCCCTGCTCTTCCCACAGCCCCACCACCGGGGAGCCCCTGGCCCACGGAGCACCCCGTTCCAGGGACGGTGGGAAACAACCCTTGGTCAGATCTGGTGTATCAGTGCTGATGTGGTTTTTCCGCTCTGAACCAGCAACCACAGTCAGAATACATTGTTTTGGGATCCGAAAAATGGAAATACAGTGGCAACTCTTAGCATTCCACCTAATAATTCACTCACAAAAGGTGAAAAGTTTGATTATCTTTTCACCTTCGTGGGTTCTGCTGGTTTAGAAGTCTGAGATGCCAAAGACACAATGATTCCACCGTGAGATGCCACCCTCTTCCCATAGCTACAAACTGCCCTTAGCCCATTTTAGGCTCCTTGTGTCCCTGCTTAAACAGGTGACAAAGGAGGGTTACCGCTTTGACTGGGGAGATTAGAATGGTTACAAAGGGGAAATGGAGTTTCTGTTGAATTAGGCAGACGATGGAAGAATAAACCCTCGAACCAAGAAATCCTATGGGGTTGTCCCATATCATATCGTGTCAAGTGGTAAAAGTCAACGGAGGACCAGGAGAACCAATACAACAAGGACCTCGCTAAGATTCACGCCCTCCGTGCATGAAGGTTGTGTTATTCCCTGAATAAAGAACCCTCACCTGCCGAGGCGCTGGCTGAGGCAAAGAATCGGCAGTGGAGTGAGGAAACTGCAGATAACAAATACTACATAAAGCCTCATGATCAGCTGTCAACATATTTCTTCTCTCTGAGCTGTGTCCTATCTTCATCTTTTCTCTTTCCATGTTCCCTATTATTTTACAGAGAGACAGTTTATCATTTTGTCCGCAGGTGAGACTGTAACAATACAAGATTGTAATTAAACTAAAGAAGGGAAGACCAAGAGCCAGGGAGAAATGCTGCCACTGATGACGTTTCGGGTCTCTGCTTCAGGGGCAAAGTTGCATGTATTCCCATTGGCACGAGGGTTGGTTTCACTATAACAATGAGAGCATTTTTGTGGCTGTTGCTGTGGCTTGAAAGTGAAATCCTGGAAGAAGGGTGCTCGTTGTTGTCACGTGGCCAAAGGTGAGTCTGTGGCAAAATCTGATACCGGTTTCAGCAAGGCCATTTCAAACCCCTGTACTGGGCCTTCATGCAAGCTGGAGGCTGAGAAACCAAAGACTACCGTTCCCAGACATCCTTCCAGCACAGATCTCCCACGTGACCTTGCCACCCTGGCCCTCTCTAAAATAGAAGGGGAGAAGCAGGGGTAAAGCCCAGATTTGGGCCGTGTTTTCAGCTGCAACAGACATTTCAGGAGTGTCAGAGTAGAGAGATGGGAGTTTGAATCCTGCCACCAAATCTCATGAGAATGTGGGTAATTTCCTGGCCTTCCCAGAGCTGAGCCTCAGCATCGCATGGGTATAACAATAACCCCCTATGGAAAACTTGTTACAGGAAATAAGTAAGACCGTGAGTGTAAACCACCTAATAGAGTACCTGGCACGTGGCATCAGATGTTGGTTCCTCATTCCTTAACAACTGAGAGATCTGTTTGGCAGTTTGGAAATTTATCGAATCTTTCCCAGAGACTTAATGAGTGAAAAAATATATATGCCACATTGTGGGAATGATAATAAAAGAATTTGTGATGTTATCTAGTGGGGCATGAAGCCAGGAGAACTATCACTCCAACTGGGGTCTGATTTCTTTTGGGGTGTGGAAAGTTATCTGAGCAAAGCCCCCCTTGGAACTCAGGGCCAACGTCACACTAAAACTCCTGGACCACATCACTGTTTCACCAGATATGTTTGGTAAGCAGTTTACAGGTGATCACACCAGGGCTTTCGTGCAGCCCCTGCTTCCTGTACCGTCTTGGGTTATTTCTCTTTTGAAGCTGTAAGTGCTATTTAATACAAAACAATTACCTAGAGTGTCCTTTTTTTTTTAGTACTTTCCAAGTTAAAATTCCTAAATATGTTATTACATGCACTCCACTTTCATGTTAAAGCAGGACTTATTTGAAGTGCTTGTTCTTAAAATTCGCCCATGACTTAACCTCCAGAGGTAAAAAGAATAAAAGTGCAAACTGTTTCTCCACAGTGGAAACCACCACTTTTGAAACAATGAAGCGAAGTTCACTTTCAGGGCTGTCTGTCCCGCTGAGCTTATTTTTCTAGAAATGCCTCGCACCTCACAACCCGGAGCAGAACAAGCAAGCTATTCATTATCCGGTAACAAAATACACAGTGCGTGATCTATTTTCTTTCATAAACTGCTCAGTACTTCCCAGCCCAAGGTGCGGGGAGGAAGTTTACCTTTGAGGGTTGGTTTAGACAAGAAAAGGAACCCATGTTCTTTTAGTAAAATATTTCACTGGCCTGACAAAAGTTATGTGTGCTACTTAAATATCTGCACACTGTATTTATTTGATCTTTTTAGTATAATGAGGAATAAAACAGTGAATAGATATTTAAGTATATACCTATGTAAGTATAGTACTTAGACATTGTTTAATAAATTTGTTGATTCCACCCATTTATTAGTGGATAACAAGAAAGAGGCAAAGGGAAGAATAGAGGATAAAAGAGAGAAAAAAGTAGCTAAGACAGGCAGTTGAAGAGGAGAGAAAAGGCGATATGAAAAGAATAAGAGAAAAATATAGGGCACATGAATAAAAGGAGAGAGGATGAGGTTAACTCGGAACTATAATAGGAAACGGGACTAAATAACCTGAATCGGACTTCTGTGTCCTGGGAGCAAGTGATCGTAAGTATAGGTGACAAGCTGTTCATTTCCAGCTTCCCTAATTGCCAAGTGGGTGTGTTCACCACCGTACCCCTCACACCTAACCCCAGGACAATAAACCCTTGTCCAGAAACCCTTGCTCACAGCATGAGGAAGCATCACAGAACCACAGAAGGTCAAGTTGCCGACACCTTGGACGGTTCCCACATGCACAGAGTCATTGTTCAGCCCATTTAGGTTCTTTCCAGTAATAGAGAATACACTTCCCTAGGCAGGTAGGGGTATCTTTCTTCTGATAAGATAACTCCTCACCTGTATCCCTGTCTTCCACGGGACAGCCCAGCAGAAGCCCAGAGTCCTTCAAGGCCAACTTAAAACCACACTGGCTCCCCAGGCCAAGGGTCTCCAAGACCCTTTACATGATGGCCCTTCCCCCTGAAAACATTTCCCTCTTTTTCCTTCTCCTGTTCGAAGTACGGCTCATCCCCTTGGCACAGTCTGAACAACACAAAGGAGGGGGCTGTTCCTGCCCTTTCTCTAGAGACCACACATCGAATCCGTACCTGCAGGTCAAACGCCTTTCCTCTGAGCGGCCACAGGGGAGTCGGAGAGCCCATCACAGTTTAGAGGCCTCACACTCAAAATCAGTTCCCTTCTCCTTCTCCGGGTACACAGCTCTGGGAGACCGTTGGAGCAGGACGAGAAAGTTTGGCCTGGGCCAAGTCTCGGCTTCCTTCACGCACCAAGTGCACTTTTCCTTCCGAGCCTGCCGTGAGCAAGGGCTTCCTTGGCCTCCCTCTCATGGCCAGCGTGGCAGACCTCGACATCAGCTGCCCCCCTTACCAACCTTCCTGCAAACCCCTTCCCAGCCTAACTGCTCCCTCCTCCCGCACAGCATTCTGGTCAAAAGGGCAGGGGCAGAGCCAGGCTGCGTCACCTCCCAACTGCACGAGTATAGGCCCTGAAGGAACCTTTATTCCCTCTCTTGTGAAGACACTACAGCAGTGCCAGGCTCCCGGCGGCCTTGTGAAATAGAGCAATACGTGCAAACCGCTAGAGCAGGAGAAGACACTCAGCAGGTGCTGAGGAAACGTTAGCTACTATTCCAACGCTTACTCTGGCTCTGCCTCCTAAGGAAGCCCACGTGGTTCATAAAGTCACACCAAGGGGTGTCTCACTGTTGTCTTCAGTGTCACATGAGGATTCCTTAATATTCGGCTCCTAAAATGATAGGCAAAATGATGTGTCATACAAGCATTATCTTCCCCTGTAATTCCCAACGTTGACCACACATAAGAGTCATCTAGGGAGCATTTAGAAACTACCAAAGCCCTGGCTCCCTCCTCCGACAGATATTTTGGTATAAGTAGTCTAGGTGAGGTCTAGGCATCCTCCCCAAACTAACACAGTGGGCAGCATGGGTGAGAATCACGGACGCGCAGCAAGGCTCTTAATGAGGGTGGGCCTCAGACCACTTGTGGGGTTAAAAATATATACACGCCAAGACACCCGTCCCAGAGACTGTGATCCCATAGGTCTGACGTGGGGCTACATACCTACCCATTTCTAAAGCTATGCAGGTAATAGCAGGTACTGTGCTTTGGAGGACCACCAGTCCCCAAATCTGTGCCACATTTCCACAGGTGCTGAAGACAGGTTGGCTCCCAAGCAGCAGTCCGAGACGTGGTATCTTTGGGGGTGACACGTCCCCTGGTCCAGACTGCTCTTATCTAGACCCAGATGCCGGCACTCAGCTCGGGGCCAGCCCTGAGCAGAGGGGGCTGCAGGGGAGGGAGGGAGCCCTGCGGTGGCCTCTGGCTCTCTCCTCCCTGATCCGGCAAATCCCCGACCAGAGCCGCTTTGTCACAGAATGAGAAGAAGGAGGAGAAACGGTTGGAGTCACAAGTCCCCTTCTTTCTCTTTATCCCGAATGTTTTAGATTGAGTGGAAGTCGCATTTATTTCTGTCAACTTATGCCTGTGAGAACAGACTTTCAATGACAACTGATCCAAATTAAATCTAGGAAGAAGTATGATACTGTCACTTCATTTCACACCGCACCAAATATAGATGTGCAAATTGACAAGCGTGCATAATCAAAAAGAATACCCTCCGAGTTAAACAGTTGTGTTGTACCGATTTTTATCCGTCGACAGTCTGTAACCTGCTCTCTTGTTCAGAACACACGTCCAGATGAACAGCATGACCACACTTCCTGTGCTTCCTCGGGATGAGTTGTCGTTATTCTGAAACTGCTCTTCCCATGTGTAGGGTGTGAAAATGTTTTTCCTTTAATTAGATGATGGCATATTTTGTGTTCATTTGTTTTTAATGCCCTTGCTTCGAAAAATAAAGAATTGCTAACTCTATGTTAGTCAACCCCCTTCACGGTAAATCTCCCACCTCGTTTGTTCAAACCAATCTGTAAAGTCACAGAGTCTGGGAGACAGGTAATTTCTGCAAAGTGCTTTTCAAAGTACTCAAATAATATGCAAACACACAAAATACTTACATAATGTCCAAACATACAAAGTATACAAAGTACTTAAACAATATACTGATATAGGAAGTCTATAAAGTACTTAAGCAAATAGTATTGATACTACTTTTATAGTAATAGTAATGGTACTGAATGAGTATCTCCAAAATATTGGCATCTTAACAAATGCCCCAAATGTTTCTTATGTATGGAAATATGACGACTGACCTAGAAGTATTGCGTTGTTTAAAGGACGATGTATTTATTCAAATGGATATACAACTAGCAATGCACCATAATGAAAGAAAGGACAAAATAATGAAGTGTTTTTGAGAGTGGGAACTAGCAAATTTGAAAAGTGCTCTTTTGGAAAAATGAACAAGGCAGGGAAGAGGATGTTGGATGGACAGGAAAACAAACAGACGGACAGATGAACAGATGGGTGGAAGAAAGAATAATAGCAGGATAAATGATGGAGGAAGGTGGGGGCTGGAAAGAGGAAGCCTAGAAAGAACTGGGAAGAGGGGGATGATCAAGTGAAGACGGGGAGGAAGAGGAAGAGAAAACACAGGACTGTGTAACAGCTTCAGGGAAGCAACGCTGAGAGTCACTCTACACATGGATTGAATGGTGGTTATGTCCCCAGTTTCCTCGTCTGACAAGGAGAGAGTTGGTTCTGATTAGCTCCAATATCCTTCCCAGATAGGGCACTGTCTGTGCGTACGGGGGAGACAGCGCCCCTCGCCTATTTCTGCTGCCTTGTTTATTATTTAGTTCTCCATTCGCCAGCCCTTGCATAAATTTCTGGAGCCTGAATGAAGCTCGCCTGTTCCTCCCTAATTGCTCAAAGAAGAAAATGTGTCACCACTGAAATGAGTTGAATGTCACCGAAGCCAACGCCTAGGGCCGTGCAAAGAGGGGTCTGCAAGTCAGCCCTTCCACTGCCTGGTGAAATCCCCGGCCGCTCTCCAATCCAGTCTGGTGGGGACCCAGGGTGCGGGCTCTTTCACTGGCTCCAGCAGTTTTCGTTAGCATCTCTGAAAAGGTAGAAGAGAAACTGAATACAGAAAATAGTGCAAATTATGAATATGATTAAAGGAGGGTGGTTTCTAGGTTTCCGTTCAAAAAGAAAATGGTCTGACCCAGTTTTCAACTAGGTCAAGATGTGGTAGACTGAGTTAGATCACGAAAGGCACAAATTACCCGAGAGGAGAGGCAGAATGTCACGAGGTCACTTCCTAGCTGCTCCTCGAGCTGGAGTGGAACTTGCCTTTCCGGGGGAAGGAGCGTCATACCGCAAAGGAAAAGTGAGCTCACGATTTTAACATCCCTCCACTCACTTTCCTGCCCTCCTCCCCACTTTGACCAGGTTCCCCATTCTTCCCTGGAATGCCTGGTTTTCCCCCACCCCGTTTTTAATGACTTGGAGGGAGCCAAAAAGGGTGGTATCTTTTCTGCCCCTCTTTGATTTTTAGCAGAGTAAGATGCACAGTGTCCTGAATTTAGAAAATCTGATCACTTACATTCTTTTTTCTCCTCCTCCTCTTCCTCCTCCGTCTATATTTTCACCAGCACCTTAACTCTTACATGCCTTTTGCTTCTTTTGGCTGATTATCCCCCTCAGCATCTTAATGATTAAATTATTAGGGCTTTTCTCTTATGCCACGTTCATTTCTTTTCTAAAGGTTTTTCCATTACTTGATTTTGTTGCTATTTGAAATCTGAGCCCTTTCAATTTCCTATAAATATCTGTCTTTTTAAAAACAAGCTTCATATTATTCTTGCCCATGAACTTTTTTCTTAAGGGGTGGGTAGGGAGGGAGAGAAGCATCGATGGGTGAGAGAAACATCCCAATTGGCTGCCTTTCACAGGCATCCTGACTCGGGACTGAACCAGAAACCCAGGCTCGTGCCCTGACCAGGAATCGAACCCGTGACCTTTCCGGTTTTCGGGATAACAGCGAAACAACTGCGCCACTCTGGGCAGGGCTTACCCCTGCACTTTCAATCTTCACTTTCCTATTAGACATTTCTGATCAATTCCTCTTTTTTTTTCCTGTTGAAACTTTGTTTTTCATTTCTCTTTCATTCACCTTTTTCCTCTTCCTTCATCTGCAGGGAAAGGGTATGATCAACCCAGGTTCTAAGGTCTTTTTTTAATTTCATTTTTTAATTATGGTTGACATTCAGTATTATTTTATATTAGTTTTAGGTGTACAGTATACAGGTCAGACAATCATTTAATTTACAAAGTGATCCCTCTAATAATTCAAGTACCCACCTGGCAACAGGCATAGTTATTGTAATGTTATTGACTGTATTCCCTACACTGAACTGTCAATTTGGACAGTTTAATCTCTCTGCCTTTTCCACCCAGGCCACCAACCCTCCTCCCCTCTGGCAGCCGCCAAGTTTGTCCTCTGCATCTGTGAGTCTATTTCTGTTTTGGTTGTTCATTTTTTCTGTTCTTTAGATTCCACATGTAAATGAAATCACATGGTATTTGTCTTGGTCTGACTTATTTCACTTAGAATATACCCTTTAGTTACACTCATATCATAAATGGTAAGATTTTTTATGGCTGAGCAATAGTCTTTTGTATATGTGTACCACACTTTTTTATCCACTCACCTATTGATGGGCACCTGGATTGCTTGCCTCTCCTACAGGCCCCGACTGGGACTGGCCCCACAACCCAGCCGTGAGCCCTGACCAGGAATCGAACCAGCAGTCTCTCACTTTGCAGTATGATGCTCAATCAACTGAGTCACACCAGGCAGTGCTCTGTTTTTAATATCCTTTCTCCGGCTTCCTCCTGATTCATTTCTTTTTTTTTAAAGATTTTATTTATTTATCTTTAGAGGAGAAGAGAAGGGGAGAGGGAGAGAAATATCAATGTATGGTTGCCTCTCGTGCATCCCCTACTGGGAACTGGCCTGCAACCCAGGCATGTGCCCTGACTGGGAATCGAACCACGATCCTTTGGTTCGCAGGCCTGAGCTCAATCCACTGAGCTATACCAGCCAGGGCCTGATTCATTTCTTATCCTCTCTTCTCTGTGTCTATGCCTAAGCTCTTCCCTCTAAGTTTTCCTTAGTTCCTTCCTATTTTCTTTAGGTCTTCCTGTTGTTGCCTCACAACAAAAATGTCCTTCCTTCAAAAGAGCCACGAGTAAATTCCCTAGACACAAAAAGGACATCTTCTGACCTCTGACCTGCCTTGCCAGCCACAGGGTATTTCTTATTCCCTGACGCACAAGCCTAGGATCCAGGCATCAAGACCGAGCCTCACCTCTGCCTCGAATTCTTGCTCCCTTTCTCTTCTTAGCTCCCACGGCCCCTCCAAGGTCATCCAGGCTGCCGTCTTTCCCGACCACTAGCCTGGTCAGCCGATGTCATCTATGTTTGTCACCCCCTGGGTTCAGCCTCCTTATCCATCAAAATTCAAGGTGGGATTGTAAATTTTACCTTTAAAAAAGGTTTTAAAGACTTAAAAATATGTCAATAGGGCAATATATGAAACAGTGCATAAAATGAACATACTGTATGTCAAGTAATTAATTTTAAAAATCCATACAACCTCCGCCCAGGACATCACTCCCTGAAAACTCAAGTATTTCATTTTAGTCATAGCCTGCTTACTCTCCTGAGAATAACTGTGGGACTTACCTTTATACTAATCACTGCCTCACTTTTCTTTAGAGTTTTACCACCTTTGTGTGCATTCTTAAGCAAGAAAGTTTCCTTTTCCTGTTTCTGAATTTTAGAGAAATGGGGTCATTCTGGAGATGGCTTCCTTTTTCTTCTTTCTTTCACTCAGGGAAATGTCCAAGATTCCAGGCTATTTGTGCATTTGGCTGCTGGGTGTATGTCTTCCCGTCTGTCTAGATTTCCATGGCATGCAAGCTTCCACCATTCATCTATTTATTCCACAGTTGATGGACTGGTTTGGAGCTCCTGAAAACGTTCCTGTGTGAGAATCCTGGCACCCGTGTTGCATGCAGTTCTCAAGGGTATCAATCAGAAAGCGTAGTTGAGTCCTGTTCAGCTTTAGTAAGAAGTACCAAACTGTTTTCCAAAGATGTTGCAACAATTTGTCTTCCTACCTGCATCCTTGGGAATTCTTTTTGGTACATGAACTCACCAACCTTTACCCATCTGATGGGCATCAATGGGCAGTTTCATCTCTGTCTTCCAGGAGCTACCCCTTTGGCTGGCGTGTAGAAGGTGCTCCCATGAAGTTATTAATTCATAAAACGCCTTTATGTTCATCAATCACTACAGATTTATTTCCAGGTCTGAATATTTTCCAAGGGTCTATCCTAGGAGGACTTGTGGTCAGGTGTGTATGGATGATATCTACTCTGATCATTTATTGTTGTTTGACATGGAAAAAGATTAGCCCCACGAGTGTTGCTGGTACATACAGCGAAGTTGTACAAGCCTTGATGCAGAGCAGTGAGGGAGGCTGCAGCAGCTCAGACAGCCCATGCCTTCAGCCCTAGGACAAAGGATGGAGCGCACCACGGAGTCTCCACACTCTTGAGCTCAGGGGGACACCGTCCACCTCTGCCTCACAAAGCAGGTCTGGACTCCAGAGATCCGAGCTTTCCGAGGACTGGTGTGGAGTTCTGCTACCTCTGCAGGCACAGTAATGCATGCTTACCTACCTCATGGGGCCCCTCCTTAAACTCTCACCGCCCCACCCCAGTAAATTAATTTATGCCCACCCCTACATGTACTAAAATCACAAGTCTTTATGGACTGACATTTTAATTAAAAGATGTGAAAACAGAACTTCTGGAAAGACCCAACACTGTGTCTTTGTGCTTCTCCAGAGGTCATTTACTAGAGTGGTGGTGGGAGTGAGGCACAGGGAAGCTATAGAACATAAAAGAACTATTGTTTATGAATGCATGTTCAAGGACTATTTTTAAATGCCAGTGTTGCTAATAAAAATTTCCCCACCTACAAACAAATGTTTCCCTGAAATCAGATGTTAACTCGATGTATGAATTAATACCCTGTAACTTTCTTAAATGTCTTTTGCCTAGGGCTTCTGTCATAAGTTGGTTTAAAATCCTTATCTTTACATCTTTCCCACCTTCAGTGTTTTCTCTTTTAGATGATGTGTCTTTAAGAAGATGCTTCACGTTGAATGTTAGGTATGCCTGTGTCCAATAGGTCATCCCTTTTAAAAAGAAATGCCTAAAATGTTGATAAGAAAAGGGAGTGTTTGCCATTGGAAACTTTCTGTCAGTCGTCCTAACATTCTAAAAAACTGATGTTTGAGATACGGGAAATGAAAGAACCTCCAGGCTTTAACCCTTTCGGTTTTCAGCAGCCATCAGATCATTTCCTAACTGATGAATGAGTACTTCCTGGGGACTTATGAGTCAATGAGACAAGAGGCTAAAACTTCTTTCTGAACAATCACATTTGTCCTCCTGGTCAGCCACGTTAATTTTTAAAAGTCAGGAATAAGCAACTTTTTTGCAAGAAGAGAATGCCATTACTAAGGGGGAAAAACACATAATTACAGGGCAGGGAATTTTAGAACACAAACAGCACTGGGCTGGGGCTCTGATGGTCCACAATCTAGAACATTCTCAGTATATACTTAAATAAGATCCCTGAGCCTGATTTTTTATACCTGCAAGAAGAGCAAATTTAGATAATTTCTAAAATCATTTGAAGGCATTAATTTCTGTGATTGATTGATACCAAGACTCCAGAAATAATGAAAACCTAAAAGATTTTTAAAAATCAGGGAAAAGTCATAATGTTCCACACATTTGAAAGATGAAACAAAAAATCCATTACACAGAATGGCTACAAAAATTTTTTCCTTCAGTGACAATATTAAATGTTGGCAAGAATGCAGAGCAACTGGAACTCCCTTATGTGGTTAAGTGGGAGTTTAAAATGTCAGAACCATTTTGGAAAAAGGTATGGCAGTTCCTTAAACAATTAAATATGCATTCACCCTCTGACCCAGCCATTCTACTCCTACTTATTTATCCAGGAGATATAAAAATATAGTCCACAAGAAGACTTCATAAGAATATCTGTGGCAGTTTTTATTCATAGTAACACCAAGCTGAAAACAAGCTGGACGCTGACCTACTCTAATCCATCCTTTGTCCTACAGTCAAAATGATCTTTCCTAAAAGATGCGGGCATTTTATTCATCCTTCAGTGGT
>PVKM010032716.1:0-16282 GCA_004027735.1 Carollia perspicillata
CTACATGAGTTTGACTGACAATTAACTTTATCTACCCATTTATCAACTTCTATCTTTCCTTAGGTTCAAAGGAAAAACCCTTGATTAAAATGGTCTGTCCATGAATCTCTCATTTAAATACCTGAATTGATAGAGAACACAATAGTCTCTAATATTTTAAATTATTATTTCAGCATCTCCAAGTTTGTCTTAAGTATGAAGTACCATTACCTAAATTTTTAAAACTTAATTGTTAGCTAAATTTATATGATAATTCAATAAATTAAAACCTAGACAAAAGTAGGAGATACAAATGAAAGTGTATACTTTTATAATATAAAATATAATCAAGATATCTTGAATCTTTCATTTATTTAATAAATTTTTATTGAATGGCTACTTGTATATATTATTATATTCCCTGCATGAAATACAATGAGGTATTGGGGCAAATTGAGCTTTCCTTTTCTGGTTAAATTTGTGTGAAAGCCAACATAGTGAAATGATTGCACCTAAAGTAAAGTAAAATAAATCTTTCTTAAAAGTAAAGACAAATGTTAAATAGCACAATAGTGGAATAATGCTCTGTTTTTCATATTCAGTGCTAATCATTGTTCAGGGTCAATTCTCATTCCTACAGAGTCACAGGGACCTGCGGATTATCACAAAGTTAATCTTGACAAGGAACTGATAAAATGAAAAGAAAAATTATTTTGTGTGCCTGTTATACTGGCAGCGGTTTATATACTTACTCTAATGTAATACATTTTCATAGCCTTCTTAGTCCTAGAAGCAATCTGTGGTCTACAATCCAAATAGATGTAGTTAATGACTTGTGTCTTGGACCAATAAATAGAAAAAGAAAAAAAGGAAGAATTGTTCATATGTCACCATGATGAACTGATTACTATTAGTGGAAAGCCTGAATTAACTGTAAGGTGACTTTAGCAATATATCCATTTGCTTCTAGAACATAATATAGTGATTCCACTTCCATGTCATTATTGTAATGTTGCTCTGACATTATTACAGAGAATCTGGATCATTTTCAATCAGCGGTAAGAGATGGGGTTAAAATGAGAGGGAAAAGACTTTCAGATTTTCAAGGGAAATTTTTTCCCTTCAAGGAACGTAAATGTTTGCAAGAGCTCTGTTAATAATGCAAGAGGTTTCACAGCCTCACCTAGTGGTCAGGAAGTAATTTACTGCCGGCGTCACCTACATCCACATCTCCAGTCTGGATATGTATGATTTTAGCAGTGGTGGAGGACCGCTGTGTTCCTAGCTATCAGGGTACCAGACAGGAATGGCATGTAAGCAGAAGTTGAATATTAAGCAAGTACCTGTCCATTTGGTCATTCTTAAAATAATAGAAACATTCATCTCTAGAACTAAATTCATTTAGAAGTTAGTTCATCTATTTTAGAGCTGACTTCTTGTTTAACAATTATTTCTAGTACTTACATAAAACTTAAGTAACTCAGTAAATGTTTAATAACAAAATCATGTAAAAGATGATGTTTGAGATAACATTAGCATAACCACAGTATTAAAAGTGAAATAAATTTCAAAGAATCTTTGTAACTAATTCTGTGTCTTGGTCAAATTGGAATATTTATGGTTACAATCCTCCTAGAATTTTGAGATGCAAATAAAATAGACCGAATGGCATATTTCCAATCTTAATTCCATGCATGTCTCTCCTCACCACAGCCCAAATATTTAAGGATTGCAATTTTTAAGTTACTCATATACCAACCTTCAACTATGAAACTGCTCTTCAAATGCTTGTTCTTGGTCAGAAAAGATTAATAAAAACAATGTATTACAGAAAGAAAAATACCAAGGAGTACACAAAGTTCCTGCGAGCTTCTCCTTAGGCAGCACTGCGAGCTGAAAGATGATAGAAAAATGAATCTGTCGAGAACCATGTGTCCTTCAGGAGGTTATCAGCTTCCAGGTCACTGATACAGCATCATGCAGTGTAGAAAGCAGAAGTGGTACATAACATACCAACCAGCTGTGAGGCTGCCACTGCTTAGAGATCTTGCATCTGGCCTCTTAGGCAGTTTCGCAGACATCATCAGTAAAGCCACAATCAGCATGGAGTAGTCCAACAAGATCACTGAGAAGAGCCTGGAGGCCAGCGGGCCCATCAGCGCTGACAGTTTGGTGCAGTTTAGTCTTCCTGGGCTGGACATGCTCAGAAGTGGATAACAAGGAGTACAAAGAGCAACTGTTGGGCAGGCGAAAGTGAAGAGAGACTAGTAAGTAATGAAGGAGTTATGTCCTAATGGTGAACCAAGCCCTTTAAACAAGGTTGGAGCCGCCAAGCAGACTGCTCTAAAGTCAGCTCTAAAATAGACAGATGCACAGGCAATTCAATAAGTACTTGTTTCTAGTCCATGCAGAGCAGATATATGTCAAAATGTAAAAAGCTTATAATTCATATGTCAGTAATCTATAATCATTTGCCAAATTTAAGCACACAACTAAAAATGACATTTAAACTCTTTGGTTACAGTTGTGAGTTTCTTGTATTTGAAATAAACGATTGCAGTTTTCTTGCATAAATGACTATATCAGCAATTTTCAACCTTTTTTCATGTCATCGTACACATAAACTAATTATTGAAATTCTGCAGATCCCCAAAAATATATTTCTCGCTGCAGATTGAAAATTTCAGTCTGATGAAAAAATAGGTATAATTTTGATTCATTCACACAGGATGGCTGTTGTTGTGTTGACTGTTGTCATTTTTTACTTGACAACCTAAGGGAAAAGAGGTCAGTTTCCCTGACTAAACAGTCGGGTACGGCATGTTTTAAAAACTGTTGTGGCACATTGGTTGCAAATCATTGGAATGTATACAACTATGAAACACTAAATTAACAAACACATCCTATTTTATTAGTGGCAGACACATTATGCATCATAATTCACCTTGTGGTGTTTCTCAGGAGGCAGTACTTTTAAAAGAGCGAGAGATCAAAATTATAGTAAATATTTAAGACTCTATAGATGAGCCAAATTTAAATAAAATTAAATTCTCAAAGTTCAGAATTCAGATCTTTTGTATTTTGTTTTTATTTATTATTAATTTATTAGAAGAAGAGTGACATACTTTGTTTCAATCAAAAATGAAATTTTAGAATTAAATGCCAGGAACAAGAGTAGAAGTTGGATAAAGGCCTAATCTATTGTGGGCGTGGCATCAAAATACAGGTAAATTGCAATAAATACTTGTGGGAAATTATAAGTGACTGGTTGGATATGGAATGTGAAGGCAAAGAACTTCACAGTTGGCTTTTAAAATATTGAGCCAAGGACAATGATACAGTCATCACTGTATCGTTAGTATGAATCAGAATGAGGGAAATCAGAATCTTTGTATGGGAAAGAATAAATCTAGTTTTAAATTCATTAAGTTCCAAGCAGTGATTTGACATCTAACTGGAGATCTATGAGGATATAGAAAAATGGGGCCAAAGCTTTCTTGGCAATTCAAAGCCCAAGTATTAAATGTGTATTTTCATCATAGGGCAAAAGCTGCAACCATGGAACAGAAAAAGTGGATAGAGAGGAGAGAGACATGAATACATCATCACAGAAAAATGTCATCATGTTCACGTTTAGGACAAAATCTCTTTGAGTTACTAAAAACATCAAAAGATACTTGTTTAAAGAACCTTTCTGTTATGAGTTCAGTGAATGCCTTTTGTATTCATACAAATATTCAATGGTTCAAAGTCAAAATATTTTTTTCCCTTGCAATAGTAGTTTTTATTTCTGTCATTGGCCCTTTATGGCCTTACAGATGCTCTGCTTTGCGTATTGGAGTAGTGATTCTATGCCCACCTAACTGGCTTATTCTTCCTTGCTTTTCCTCAGTGGGTTAAAATGTGACATGCACACACAAAGTGCTGCATCTCGCACTAATATGAAAAGATGGGAGAACTTGTTAAATGCTCAGGCACAGGAATCAAAATGTAGCTAACACCGTGAGTGCCACAAGGGAGCCTATCAGACAGGAAAAGAAACCAACATTTTTAGTGCCTGTCACACAGAGTGCTACATCCTCATTTCTACTAATGCCGCTGTTTCCTGACAGCCCCTCAGAGCTCTTTGGAAGCCACTGTGATTTCTCAAATAAATATGTATTTCAGTTTGCGTGCTTATCTTGAGAACTCATTTTAATTACCCAGTAGGCATTAACTATGTGTTTCCGGCTGTTACTTCCTATTATGTCCAGTGAATGAGCTTTCGGCTCTTTTTAAAAATGCATCTTTGACCTAAAGATGATGAGGGTGCTCAAGCAGTTGTGACAATAAGCAGTGTAGATTCTCCTCGGTTGGGATGAAACAGGCAGATTTCCTGAAAATTACCCTGGTCTGTGACTTCCACACATGAACACACATTGTGTTTAATATTTTTATGAATTATGCCCTTCGAGTATTTAAAATAAAACCTATACAGGCTTGATGATAATCCCTTTGGACACACACTTTGAATCTATATCAAAATTTCTTATGAATTAACTCATCATTCAGGTCACTAAAAGGGAGAAGAATGAAAAAATTAATTGCAAACTACTTTTCCACTTAATGCTTCACAGCATGCTATTACGCTCCTTTGTTTATGGGGAGTACATTCTTATTGAATAAAATAAATATTATTCCTCTATGATTTTAAAGATTTAATGATTAGTTTCACCTATCAAATTTGGAAAGCTTTCTATCAATAAATGAATAAATTCAAGTGTATAACAAATTATATTGTAAGTTGGTAATAAGTATAACTAAAAGGATGACCCTCTTCTAATTCAGTTGTTTTACAAGCCTTTTCTCCTCAGGATACCTGGAAAAAGCCTGGAATTGGTTAGTTCCTTTCTTCGAAACCATTTTGTTTTGAGACACCACAAAAAGTGCTTCCCAGATAAGGTCAAGTTAAAGGAGTTCATCATTACCAAGTCCTTGCTATATGAAATGCTAAAGGGACTTATCTAAGAAAAAGAAGATCAAAACTATGAACAGTAAAATGACAACAAACTCACAACTATGGAAAAGTGAACCTTAAAAAAAAAAACACTAAGCAAACTAGAACAGGAACAGAATCTCAGAAATGGAGATCACGTGGAGGGATATTAGCTGGAGGGGGAAGGGAAAAATGGAGGGGAAAGTATATGAAATAAGAAGCATAATTTGTAGGTACAAGATAGACAGGGGGAGGTTAAGAATAGTTTAGGAAATGGAAAAGCCAAAAAACATGTGTACAACCCATGGACATGAACTAAGGGGAGGGGAATGCTGGAGGGAAGGGTGGTACCCATTGGAGGGGGAGAGAGTGGAGAAAAAAAAATGGGACAACCGCAATAGCATAATCAATAAAGTATACTAAAAAAAAACACCTCTTATTATTCCCTATTAGACTTTTTTCCCTTCCAAGAGTGTATTTCTAAAACACAGAAATCCATCTAAGAATACCTTTTTTCATTTTGAAGCAAATAGAAATTTATCCTGCAACTCCCTACAGAAACCTGAGAGAAAATCAATGATCGCTTTGACAAGAACAATGGCACTTTCTTTTTAACAGGTCACCTAGTTCCTAGTAACCTGTTCTCCCAGGACAGTTTATTTATGAAAGCAGACCAATCACCCTTGAGCTTGCTCATTATTATGGTTACCAATCCCACACAGTACACAAGAAACCTTCAACTTCACAACCACTAGCAATTTCTTACTTGTACACACTTCATTGGTAAGAATCATTATATCCATCCAGTGCAAAGAGCAGCAGTTGCTGTGATCTACCCCACTTAGATTTGCCTGTTAAGTCTGAATCAATAAATGGAATGAGGCACATCATTATGAAATATTGTTTGAAAATATGATCTTCTTAGCCAAGACTCCTGGGGTTCTGAATCCTGGCTCTACTACTTACTTTGTATCTTTGCATTCTTGGACATGTTACTTACATCTCTGAACTTCAGCTTCACAATATAAAAAATAAATATAATAATACCAAAAAAGATGGTTATTTTTATTTATTTGGATGATGGTTGTAACATCTTTACTATAGGGCCTAATACATGGGTGTCCTCAAGAACAGTGACTTATTTTGTTGCTATGGTTACAGTAATCCCCTTCATTAAGAGAAAGAACCAATCTCTATATACCCAAAAATCTTCAAGGATAGTGTTAAAACCTGAATGCATAAAGGCCACAATGCTATAATTATCTTTTAAATTTTGAAACATTTTTGAAATGAATAAGCTCACAGCCTAAATCTATAGCTCTAAAAGATCTTTGAAGTTTTTATTGACTTAGAAGGGAAAAAAGAGGCAATATTTGAGGTCTGGGATAAAAGCTTAGAGTTTCAGTAGTGGGGAAAGCAGAGGTTAGGATTAGTTTCTCCAGCAGTATTGATGTCTGTGATTGTTCATTATAGTGCCAAAGCTGCCTCCTGAAGCGGCCACATTGTGTCCTTAATCCTCAGCAGACACTCCATTGCTGACAGCGGGAAATAGTATGCATGGATTTGAGTCCTCTCCTGTACAGGCCTTTATTTTCTCTCTCTTAAAATTATGTCCAGTTATAATACATAACTTGTGAATTGGCTGCTTCTTAGTAAATCTGTGTCATTATAGCACTAGGTAATAGGCAGGTAGTTACAGAGAGGAAGAGGAATTACCCCATGCTAGTCGTGCTCCAAGTGCTTTTCATATAATGACTCATATAATCCTCGCAACAAGCCTGTAAGATAAATACTATTGTTACCCCTATTTTATAGAGGTGGGAACATGGGCATGGAGAATTTCAGTAAGTCCCTTGAGGTAATGGTTCATAAATGACAAATTCGGGCAGCATGGCTCCAGGGCACTTAAACAGCACACCGCGCTGTCTCGGTGGGAAAGATGACAACTAATTTAATATAACATTGATTTCCAAAATTTTACCTTAAATAGTAAATCCATTTAATGGATGAGATAATTGGAAACAGATAAATTAAATGATCTTATTAACCAATATCACCCTGATAAATTTAATAAAATTTTTTACCAATTAATTGAACTGTGCTGGCTGATATAGCCCAGTGGATTGAGTGCCGGCCTATGAACCAAAGGGTTGCCAGATCAATTCCCAGTCAGGGCACATGCCTGGGTTATGGGCCAGGGTCCCCTGTAGGTGGTGCATGAGAGGCAACCACACATTGATGTTCCTTGCCCTCTCTTTCTCTCTCCCTTCCCCTCTCTCTAAAAATAAATAAATAAAATCTTCTAAAAAAAATTAATCGAACTGCCCAAGATCTCAGAACTCTTTAGAGATGAAGGCTGCATGACAATCCAGGTTTTCCTTCTGTGAATGCTCTTCTGTCTTAGAGCCTAATCGTCACCAAATTTAACAATAATGGGACTGCAAACTGCTTGGGTATCTACATCTTACCTGAAATGAAGAGATTTGTTTATTTTTATAAATAAAATATTGAAATGCTAGCATTAAAACTTCCAAAAAAGACACACCTTTAAATACTATTGTTATCATTGCTTAGGAAATATTTAAACAAAATTCATTGAATTTGAATCAAGAATGCTGAGATAAAAATCAGTTATAAACATACATTTTGAAATAACTATTTTTAAAAACAACGCACCAAAGGAGAAAACCAGTTATCTATTTTGGTCTAGTCTTGCAGAAATACAGCAATTACAACTTTAAAATACACCATGAGATGAAGGAATATTTTAAAGCATATATTAGGTGTATAACAATCTGGTAAAATAATATGAACTACAGATCATTATTGGTTAATTAAATTTGGTTTCATAGATTCAAAATTGATAAGCAGTGTTACCACAAAATTTTATTAGATAAAAGAAAATGGAAAGAAAATAAACTATTAGTGTGTTGTATATTATGCAAATTTTATTAAGAAACATAAATCCAGTTTCTCTGATGGGGCTCAGATGAAGGGTAAGATAAGTATATAGAAGTTGGCTTTTCCCTGTTTACAGGAAAGTATCAACTGCACCATAATTAAAATCAGTATGATGCTTAACAAGCATTACAAGTACGTCAACAGTCTTCTATGAGATAGGGGTCAAGTCACTTAATTTGGGGGTCACCATTTCCTTATCATTCAGATAAAAAGTTGTACAAGATGATATATTTAATTCTTTCTAGCTCTAATAGTCTATGTTTTGCAGAAAACTGATACAGCTGCACAAATACCAATTAATAATGTACATTAAGAGAGTCTAACCATTTGGGCTGTATTATTTATGTTATGGTCTAGGTGATGAGTTAAATAGATAAATAACCTCAGACTACTCAGGACGTTGTTATTTTTTTTATTTGTTTGGTCAATAAATACTGTTGCAAACTTACTATTTACTACCTCTGTTCAAAGAGCTGGGACACAATGACGAGTAAGACATATACTTCTCCTAAAGGAACAGCCTTACCAGGCGACAACATACTATATTTTAAAAGCCCTGTTTCTCCATCTAAGTGCTACTATAGTGTTCTTGCTGCAGAAACAAGAGATCCATCAAAGGTGAAGTCCTAAGTGAGGAATTGAAGCAAGCCTTAATAATGAAGACAATATCAGAGCTAGTTTTGTACGCTAAATTGGAGTTTACTGAGAGAGACAGAGCACTAAAGACAGATGGGAGAGCTTGTACAGTGGTGCTAAAAAATGGCCCGGTGAGCCCAGGGTTTAGGACCATAGGAAGAAGATAAGGGGAAAGGAGGTAATGGTATTCTGTTAGAAGGTGAATTTTATATTGAATCACATAAATGAGAAAATGGTTATATCCCTTTGGTTAGTGTAGGGTGTCTGTCTGGTGAGCATCCCCATGAGGAACTAAAGACTTTAGAAGCAGAATTGATTTTTTTTCCAAATGTTTTAGCTCCACAGGCAGCTTCTTTTAAATGTCAGTCCAAAGCTTGCCAATAGCTCAATCAAATGTCCAGGTCTTTAATTACAGTTCCTGAATCCACAGGTTCGCAGTCTTCCAAATGCCCACCAAAATGGCCCTAACTGAAGCAGTTCTCATCAAGGCTTGGTGATAAAGGCTAGCAAGAGTGTTAGACAGACAATACATCAATACTAAAAATACATGTAATAGTAAAGAGTATAACAAGGAGGCTCATAGCACCCAAGAGACCCTTCCATAGTCAGACTTGGGCAAGGGTCCTGTGGTGCTGGCCTCAGACCCCAAACCAAAGAGCATTATCTGTTCTCCAGTCATCTTGATACCAGGGCTTGCAAGGACCCAGGTCACTTGTCCACTAGAGCCTGGAAGGCCAAAGAAATGCCATTTTTCCCTACCACCTTCTGAATATTTAGAAAAACCTGATTTACAGCTTGAATTTTATAAATTATTGCATATTTCCTCATTTTTGGTATATTCACAGCTTTAAAGAGAATGGTCAGCACTGACAGTGTAGCTCGGTGGATTGAGCATGGGCTGCAAACCAAAGGGTCGCCAGTTCGATTCCTAGTCAGGACACATGCCTGGGTTTTGGGCCAGGTACATGAGAGTCAACTACGCATTGATATTTCTCTCCTGTCTTTCTCTCTCTCCCTTCCCTGTCTCTAAAAGTAAATTAAAATCTTTTAAAAAGAGAGAGAATGGTCATCAAATATAAAAATGTCCATAGAAAGGGATAGTGCATCATTATGATAGCATGCATATAAGATAATGAAATAGATTTACTGTTTAGTTGTTGGACAGACAGATAGTTACATAGACTATATACAAACATCACATACTGTGTCCAGTACATACTATATGACATCAGCCCAGACATTTACCGACATAGAATTGATTCAAGAAGGAAGTAAAGGGAGGGAAGAATTGTTTCAATAATTTACTTAACATTTTATATTGCTTTTATCTAACATGCAACTTTACTTTCTACAATTAGCCTACTACCCTGAGCAGTCAGAGATGTCTTACTTGGGTGATCCTATCATAAGATTTTTATACCTTTTCTTATAATTCCAAGGTTCTCTTTGATTCTTAATTGGTTCTAAATCATCAAATTTTTTAACAAAAATTTTATTTTTTAATGTAATAATGCCTGTCTTAATTTGTTCAGTTTTCCTCTTTCTCAGTCATGTTTTTCTGTAAATGTTCTTTGCCTCCTGTGGTACTGCTAATCTTGTCTATCTTCAACTTATATATACCAGCACTTACACTTAGTGTTATGAGCTGCCTGACTAAAGAAGTATTAACTTATTTAGTTTGTATTTCCAAAAGCTAGGCCAAAAAACATTTGTGAATAGATGAATGAAGGATTACCATATTGAAGATACACCAGAAGTCTGACATTCTTGGCCTGAGATACCTCTTCCTCATCTTCAAGTTAAATTATTTTTGTTAAAATTCATGCACTCTCCTCTTTTTCCTTATGACTTTCTTTTTTCTCCTCCTCCCACTTCCCCTCTGGTTACTGTCAGTTTGTTCTTTACTTCAATGTTTCTAGTTATATTTTGCTTGCTTGCTTGTTTTGTTGATTAGGTTCCACTTATAGATGAGATCAAATGGTATTTGTCTTTCACCACCTGGCTTGTTTCGCTTAGCATAATGCTCTCCGGTTCATCTATGGAGTATGGAATACAAAAATTATAATTAATTCTAAAATTTATATACAGATTCCAGAATCAAACTAAACTATATCTGAAAAGTGTTACCAATAAAAATAAATATATATGGCATGCTTTGATATGTTTTTCTCTAAAAGAAATGAAAGATTATGGCAATTGTATATTTAAGAGTGAATAGAATTTAGATACTCTAAGAAAAGCAAAGAAATGTGTATTTGACTGTTGCTTCCAATTTCTAAAATGAATTTCATTCTTACATTCCAGGTATTACAATGTAACAAACTGAAATTAAGCATGCCTAAACAAAACAAAATCAAAATCACATAAATAGATCCCCTATCAAAAAAAAGGCTAAATTCTTTCAACTTCACATTCACTAATGTTCCTATGAAATAAATCTCTAACCTTTGAGTATATTGATGCTTAATTTACCTTAGAAACTTATATATATTCAAACAGTAAGACAAAGAGTGCTTATGGGGTTTGAAAGTGTGGTATTTACAGGCTTAACCTTACCATGGAAGAGAAAATAAAACTTTCTTCCTACAGCATTTCATGGTAGTTAACCATGAAATAAAATTGACAGGTGGCCAACACTGTAAAAATCCTATACAAATAATAGGTCATGATATTCAGCCCGTTATATCTCTTGATAGCAATATTTCTGAGCATTTAGTTGGTTTAAACCCTGTTTTGGAATGTCAGCCTGGGTTGGCAGACACTTAGAACCACCTGACATAGAAAGTCAAAGCTTAGTGAGACTACTCAGAAAGCAACAAATCACCAGGGGTCCATTATTGCACCAAACAGTGTAACTATCAATTCCTCATAGAGGCCCTTAGCTGATATAGTTTTGAACAATTTCTTAGGGTGGATAGGGCAATAAAAGACTCTGAGTGATATGTTCCTAACCAAAGTTTCCCATGTAATAGTAAAATGACCCCATTTATCATTTGGTCTGCTTGTCACCCACTTAGTATATACAATTTCAGACATTTTTAGCCTACTCCAAGAAACTGATTCTGCCCTCTATCATGATGAATGACTCACCCTGGACTTCCCAAGCTCTCCTTTCTTGGATCATAGTCACATGATCAGTTGCTGCCAAATGAATTTCAGTTTATCCATTGGGTGGGGGATACTGTCAGTCAGTTTGAAAAATGAAGTCAATTAAGCAAGAATTTAAAGCATCTTTTCAGTGCTTATCTCTGTGTAAGGCCATGCTAGGGAAGAAAAAAAGAGGGGTTTAGATAAAGTCTCTGCCTTCAGGAAGCTTGTAACCTAACTAAGGAGGAGATTAAAATTAAAAAGTTAAGTGCTAAACTGTATGATACAGAAACAAGAATTAAACAAGTGCAAGAAGAATAATGGTTAAACTATTAAACAAATAGTTCCCAGAGCAACAAAATTCCCTATAATTCCATTTCTTTTTCACTTTCCTAGATTATATGGTATGCAGCATCATAAGATGTTTGTTGAGACATTGTTGGGTGGTTTCGCATCTTACTGCTGTTATTTCTAATATCCCCAAATCTGAGCATCTTGAAACCAAAAACAATTATATTTATTTAATTCCCTTTTGATAGACTGTGGTGTTAAGATTTAATTTTTTTTCTTTATAAGTTTTAATTCAGAAATTTAAAATAAAATATAGTTTTTATTCAACATTGAAGCACCTTTGGAATAAGTCATAGGAAAAGCAAAGGGAATGAAACAGTGTGCCTGACTAACTGGGAATAATGCATATTAATTGATATGAAAAACTAATGAAAATATCATCTCATCTGACATAGGCCAGAATGATTCACACTGATTAAAGACATACTATATTCATTCAAGAACATGGAAAAGAAAATTTGGTCCACAAAGAGAAAATGCCTGTCAGGCCTTATAAATTTTATGACAAGCTTAAAAGAAACTGTGACTGAAATGTGATTTATAATACAGGTTTGCACATATAACTTTTCACAATGGTATGTTTGAAAAGGAAGACAAAGACACTGCTTCTAAGAATACTCATTCACCATTACCAAAACACAATTATATAACTACAAAAATTCAAGACCATTATTTCCATTAGGATTTGATATTTCATTGAGAGTCTCAAATTCCAAAAGATGTTCCCAGAACTGAGTTGGTTATAGCCAAAGGGAAGCCAAAGAGATGGTCTACTCACTAATTTAGCTGGTAGTTCTTTGTGCGTGTATGAATGTGTTTATACAGAGGTATACATATGTATATGTGTGTATGTAAACTTAATTATTCTGAAACTCCACTTATAATAACCCAACTGTGGGATTTTGTTTTTAATAATAACAGATATTCAGTTAATAGCTCTCTTCAAAAATAGTATAAAATTTAAAAAGAAAATGCTCAGCATCATTACATTTATATAATGGATTCTAGAACAGTATCACAAATTCACTGACCTCATAAGTTGAATTAGATATAATTAATAGTATCGTCATCATTATTACATTATTTTGATCCACCAGTGTTGAGCGTTGCTGAAACTCTCAATGAATTGTTCTCCTCCAAGGGGAAGGATGAAAGACTTGTACATACATGGAAAGCATATAGACAGTTACAGAATCAGTATAACAAGGAGCTGTAGACCATGGTTAGACAATCCAGCTTCATTAGAAGCAATAGTCAGGGAACAAAATATCCCAAAACTTTCCTAGAAACTTTTTATAAAAGCAAACCATTCCCATAGCCACAGAATGGTTTTCTATTTGTCTGTGTTAAATAAATGTGTTCTGAAAGGAAGCTGGAGTTTGGAAAATAACATGTGATAGCCAGAAACCTGAACAAAATTGGAGCTAGAAGCACTAGTTCAAACCTGAAGACTTGGGATTGGTACAGACTTGGACTTTTGAGGTTGTATTACTGTTAAGCAAAACCTCAGAGAGTATGGTGAGCAAGTGGGTCTGACACATCCTCTAAGAATCCCTACCTCCCACTGAACTTGGCTTAGGTCAGTTACTGTTTATACCATTTGCTCCATATCATGTAATGGTTACATCCAGAATGCCTGTGGTCATACAGAAATTAAATCCTGTCAGCAAAAATACTCTTTCCTTTGGGGGAGCAAAATGCAAAGGCATTTGTGAAGTAATAATCTTCCTATTTTAGTTTGTAAAATTCAGCCCTACTAAATTCCTACCCTAATTATCCAGAAAATGCAGTTGAAGAGAAAAAGCCAGGGAGGGGAGCCATTCTTCTTAAAAAGATATAACACCAGGTGGATGAGATGAATAGGACAGGAATATCTCAATTGTGTGTTATCCTAGTGTTGGAAGATTACGAACATGGTAGTAAGTACTGTTACTGAAAGTAGAGAAGACATGGCAGAAGATGTAGATTGTGGTTTCTGCTTTTTTTTTTAGGTCTTTTTTTAAATCCTCTCAAACAGAACTACATTTCCCAATGGAGGCATATGAGAGACTTCTGCAAACACAGCAGGACCTCTAGCTGAAGTGATTAAACTAAAAGTGGCCTGATAGGATGCATTTACCCCTGGAGGGAAGGGGCAAGCAGCTCTCTCCAGGACTGAGCCTTAGGATGGAGCTAAGGAACCACACTTTTAAATGGGTTCTCAAGGAGTCTCTTCACAGTCTTCAAAGCAGGAGATTTGGGAACTAAGTTAAAAGAGATCTGATATATTTTGGGTTTCCTGGGACCCCCAGTTTTAGCCCTGATATTCCTGTGTCCCAGGAAATTCTTCAGTCCTGGGCAAACTGAGATGGTTGGGTATGGGCGTGTAAGTTACAGAATTCAATTTTGTGCCCTGAGTCCCCCTCACCTATGTCTTAAGAGGTGTATTTGTGAAATACCTTTGAGAAAGTATATAATTTTATTTCATTTATTTGTTTATTTGTTTGCTTATTATTTTGCTATGAGATGATGTGGAGAAAGCAGCATTACCCAGAACTATTCATTAGGAAAGAACTGTCTTATTATGAGAAAAATATAATAATTTTGTATGTGGGAATGATAGTAGGTAAGCCTTGCCCCATGCTGTACCCAGTTTTACAGGCCATCAGTCACTTAGCTTGTAGGTTTAGGTGGGAGAAAGCTCCTGCACTTTATCAAGGGAGAAGAACTTGGAGTAGAGTGGAAGTGAAGAGGGGAACAGACAGCCAGATAAAGATTATAAAGCTATATGATATGACCCCTATATGGAGACACCTATCTATCTTTGGTAAAGTCAACGGAATTTATCAATGCTCAGAGCAATTTTTGTCTTGGTGAAACTAAGTGGCTAAGTGTGAAAAATGAGCCAGCACTGTGGAAGTCAAAATTCAAAAGACAGAGAAAGCTCAGGGAAGATAAACTAACACCTAGGGATTAGAGTGTGAATGTCCATGAGTGAATTCGGGTCACTTCAAGAAGGTTTCTGCTCAAAATGTCACCTTTCCAAAGAGGTCTCTTCTAACAACCTTACACAAAATAGCCACTGCCTATTCCTATCAACTTCTGTCCTTCTCTCTGGCTTTATTATTCTTCATAGCACTTTTCTCCACCTGACGTAGTATGTGACGGGATTTTAGGGAGTTCAAATGTAATACTCATTTTGTTATCTTCCCATGTTTAGATCAGATTGAGAACTGAGACACAGGAAAGAGACTAATGAATTTCAAAATGTCAACCTCATTGCTGGTAAAGCCAGTACTGGGGTCCTCTGTTCTCTCCTCCCCCCACCTCACAGGACAGCGTGGTTTGGATCTGTTTTGTGGACACACCGATGGCTGTTTCACTGTGCTCTGCTGTACGGGGACAACAGGAGCAAATCTCCACTGTGGAGAGAGTCACATTAAGTTAAGTTCATTCATGGAAACATGAAAACAGGGAAAAAGAGGTAGCCACCTCTTAAGATACTGTATGTTTGATTTTTGTGTAAAATGTGAGCCAAGTTCCATTAGGACAGGCACTTTGCCTGTACTGTGAACTAAAGATCCTTGGTTTTTAGAACAGGGTCTAGTATTGGTTAGGTGTTCAGTAAGTTTTAGTTGGATTAATAAATGAACAGGGGAGATTTAAATTAATTTCAACCTAGGGTCAGTGATAACTTCAGATGATATCAGAAATTTGTGAATTCAAGTTACTTGGGAAACGTTCAAGAGGGACAGCTGACATGGTTATGTGCCACCGAGATCCTCCTTCAAGGAAAGACGTGCTGCCCAGCTCGGGGAATATTGTCAGCAGCCCGCCTTGGGCCTCCAGTTCCATCAAGTTCTGTCTCAGCTGCAGAGACATCCAGGATCACTCTCCTGCCGGTGTGGCTTACATCCAATGACTGAGCCACATAGGACTCTAAGGACCCAGTCACACTGAGCCAGGGCAGGACTCCCCTGATGGTCGATAACTGCTCCTGAGCATCCCACAGGGTCAGCTGAGGCTCTGTCAGGACTGTACTCTGGTCCAACATTTCTCCCTGCACAAACCTTTTTTCTCTCCCTTCCTTTTATGTGTTGATGCTTAAAAATCAGTTTATGTACCTAATTCTGCGCTGTGCATCTGCTTCTGGAAAAATGCCACCTGTGAGAGAAGGATTATGCTACAGAGCAATAGTCATATCAACATGGAACTTGAAGACAGGCATATTAGTGTGACAACACCAACTTGGGAGGATCGTCACAGATGTGGACAGTGAAACCCTAAGAGTCCATGGCATCCTCTAAGGGGAAA